>CAUYQV010109407.1:0-22326 GCA_963574575.1 Galagoides demidoff
TTCTCATCATCTTTAATCATCAGAGAAATGCAAATCAAAACCACTGTGAGATGTCATCTAACTCCAGTAAGATTAGCCCACGTAACAAAATCTCAAAACTACAGATGTTGCCATGGATGTGGAGAGAAGGGAACACTTCTACACTGCTGGTGGGAATGCAAGCTAATATGGCCTTTTTGGAAAGAAGTTTGGAGAATACTCAAGGAACTAAAAGTAGACCTACTGTTCAATCCTGCAATTCCTCTACTAGGGATATACCCAGATGATCAAAAACCATTTTACAACAAAGACATTTGCCCCAGAATGTTTATTGCTGCCCAATTGATAATTACCAAGACATGGAAACAGCCCAAGTGCCCATTTACTCATGAATGGATCAACAAATTGTGGTATATGTACACTATGAAATACTATGTATCCATAAAAAAGGTGGAGATTTCACATCTTTGATGTTTACCTGGATGGAGGAAAACATATTCTTCTTATTAAAGTATCTCAAGAATGGACAAAAAATTATCCAGTGTACTCAACACTACTATGAAATCAACATGTAATCACCTGCACATTCATAGGAATGGTAAAACATAACTATAGTCCAGAAAGTAGGAGGGAGGAGGAGGGAGAGGGGGAAACTTGGTAGGAGGGAGGATTTTGGGGGGACCTCACCTAATGTGCATAATGCAATGGTACATTTCAAAACTATTAAGAAAAGTGTATAATTGTCTTACCACAACAAATAAGTAAGCGAGTTGATGGAAGTGTTAATCAGTTTGACATAAGAATTTCACATTGAATTTCAAATCAGTACACTGTGCCCCATAAATGCATCTATGTACACAGTTATGATTTAATAAAGAAAAAATTAACAATAAATAGAAAGTGATTTTTAATACAAAATAAAAAGTAATGCTTTATGCAAGAATTTCAAATATGGATGTAATTTACATGAATTTGTTAGGTTGCAAATTGTGTATTTAATTCATTAACAAATATTTATATTATGAAAGTTGTTGAGTATTCTTATTTGGACTCATCAGTATTAAATTACTATCAGAGGTTCTCTTTATGTGCAATGATTCTTTTAATTCTACCATAATCCTATTAAAGATTTCTAGTAGTATTTCTAATTTTTTTCAGAGATAGAGTTCACTTTGTCTCCCTTGGTAGAGTGCAATGGTGTCACAGCTCACAGCAACCTCCAGCTCTTTGGCTTAGGCAATTCTCTTGCCTCAGCCTTTGGAGTAGCTGGGACCACAGGTGCCTGCCAGAATGCCTGGCTATTTTTTTGTTGCAGTTTGGCTGGGGGTCGGGTTTGAACACGCCACACTTCGTATATGGGGCTGGCGCCTTACTCAGTGAGCCACGGGCGCCGACCTCTATTATTATTTCTAATTTTAAATGAAGAACTTGAAGCAGAGGGAAGTGTAGTAACTTGCCTGAGGCACATGGCTAATGAGCTATGTAGTCATGCTCTGAATTCAGAATACCCAGTTCCAGAGTCTTCTCTTGTAAGCCCTACACTTTATTAAATCTAAGTCTATTTGTTCAGTATTGTGTTAAGTACATCATGTATCATACTTCCATTATATCACTGTAACTATGAGGTATAAATTAATATGCTAATTTTTATAGTAATTTCCCAGAAAAAGAAATACTGAGTATCTGAACCAAAATCAACTGTGAGCAATTATGGTGCCTAGAGTTGTCTCCAAACCATGCTTATAGAAGACTCAATTTGAGTTTTAATTGGTGGGGTAGATAAAATTTATCTGCTCAAAAATTTATACATGATGCACTATAAGGCTCTTGAAAACAAAAAATGTGCCCATGTCTTGGCCCTCTAAGATGCACAATGCAGTCCTCATTATTTTTTTTCATTATTAGATTTAGAAAAAAATCAACAAAAAAGCAACAGGACTCTCAATTAAATTTGAATTGTATAGAAACAGTATTTCTTAAGCATGTCCCATGTAATAGTTGAGACATACTTAAACATCGAAAAAATTCATAGTTTAGCTAAAATGTATATCCAACTGAGTCATCCATATTTTGTCTGACAAACTTATTTTCTGGAGTACTTTTCACTTGTACTTTTACTTCATGGACATTACCACATTCAAGGCACCAGTCTTTTTCATTATATCTTTTGATTAAAGGAAGTACAAAAAGCTACAGCCATTGCTATTATTTATGTAGAACCGGCAGGGGAGATGGGATGAGACGGTTTCTAATCCTTCTCCTGAGCACAGGATACATAAACAGGGGCATTCAGAAAGATTGTGTTTTGAATCATTCTTTCGTGCCAGTGTGTTGGATGCTCGTTCTCCTTAAGAAATGTAGGCATGTTTGCTTCTAGAACAAAAAATTACGTATTTATTTATAGGCACACCAAAACTTGAAAGATAATATGAATCTTCTTGAAGTCGGATACATAGTAACAATAGATATTGTTAGATTAGGCTTTAATAATAGTGTTGTGTTGGCATCATCAAAATTTTGCTTATGTATCAGATTCTGAGAACATCTCTTAGTTTGAATATAAATTACGGTGTAAATCTTAACTACCACCATACCACTTACCATCTTATGTTCATTACTTCATCTCTAACAAATGGTAGTTTGAATATAAAGGCACTTCAAAGATTTGATTAAAAGTGACAAATTATCATTGTTCTGGCATTTTTCTTTTCTCTTTGTGATTTCTTCCTTTCCTGGGCAGGGGGCTGTAGACCCCACGCATTGCTGTGTCACAGTAATAAAAGGACACTATGCCTGGGAAACGAACATTAAATAAAATTGGAGATCTGTAGCTGTTTTGGAAAAACGTTCCAATATATGCTTCACCCCTCTATGTTAATTGTTAAAATCAGCTGAGTGACCCTGAAACAAGAGTGACTCATTTCCAGTTTTTATTCATCTGCTTATCTTCTCTAAAGTTCTTTCTTAAAGTGTGAAAATAACTTGTGATTTTTTTTTTTTGTTTTCACTGGAATGATTAAACTCGTTGCTTGTACTGACACAAAATCTGTAAGAAGAAATCCACTATACATTTATGTGAATAGTATAACAATAAGAAAACATACGGATAATTTTTTTTTCATTGAAGAAATAGAAAAAGGCAAGAATGAAGTAATCATTTAATTTCAATGAGTCATATCTTCCTGTTTCCAGCATCTTGGCTCCATCCAAGAGGTCTTGGGGCTTGAGGGACTTGAAGTAAAGTCCCTGCTTATCCACACAACAAAAATTCATAAATGTTTAAGTTGGTGATCTTCTTTTTTATCTTTTTTACTAGAGTTCCCTGATTCCTTGATGAACTGTGAGATGAACTAAGCTGAAATTGGAAACCTGGAAAGCTGATTATTTACCTATGGAAAACAGTTGAGAGTAAGATTTCTATTTTTATAATAAACAGAATAAAATATATTTGTTTGTTGAATTTAAAAATGCTACTCCAATGTACACAGCCCTACTTTGAAACTGATTTGTAGCTTTCATAGGAATGTTATAACCTAATTATAGCCTTAGAATGTGGGAAGGGGGGTGGGAGAGGGGAGGGGATGGGGTGGATGGGGGGAGGGAGAGTGTTTGGTGGGGTCACCTCTAGGGTTTATCCTACAAGGGTATAAGTGAATCTTTAAAGCAGAGTATGAATGTCTTAATAACTAAGAAAATGACATGAAGGCTACATTAACTAGTTTGATGAGAGTATTTGAAAATGTATATGAAAACACCACACTGTACCCCATGATTGCATTGATGTACACAGCTATGATTTAATAAAAAATAAAAAAATAAAAATAAATTAAAATGCTACCTTATACTTTATTTGTATGTCACTGTATTTTCTTACAACAACGATTGCATTTCTTAAGAAAGAGTTTAGGGTGGCGCTTGTGGTTCAAAGGAGTAGGGTGCTGGCCCCATATACTGGAGGTGGTGGGTTCAAACCAGGCCCTGGCCCAAAAAATAAAGAAAAAGTAAAAAAGAAAGAGTTTAATGCTGCTTTCTGGCTTGTTTAATTTGCAGGAAAAAGACCCCAGAACAGCCTTTGAGAATACTTCTCTATAAAAGGCAGAAACCCTTGTTAAGGTGCGATGTTTAGTTGTCCTCAGAAGGAAAGAAAGAGCGTTCTGTCAAATTGCATGGATATGTATTGATATGTTTATCATCCCTAATTATATATTACCCTTACCTACACATCAATGTATTTACCATTCACGTTTAGATCTTTTCATATGCAGTGTAGTTTCGTGTAAATCTTCTAAGCTCTGAAAGTATTCTTAACCCTGGGAAAAGAGTGCAATGCCATCCTCATTAGTACTTAGGAGAACTCCTTTTCTACTCGTGTGACCCAGTTCGTGGGCTTCATTGTAGCACTCCAGAGAATGACAGAATTCAGGAAATTCAATTCCAGATGCGTGGACTCAGAGTCATCTTTTCAAGTCAGAGTACATTGGTACCTGGGGAGACATCACATGAAATCATGTGCACTGGATAGCTTTTATGGAGCTCATTATCAAATGGGAACATTAGGCAGGAATCTGGCAGAGAAAATGTAATCAGGATTTATAATTAAGTGAGAACAGAATTTATAAACTTGATTATAATTGTAGGGTTTCTAGGCCCTTTTCCAAATATCAGCCACATGCCCTGCAAATATAAAATAAGAATTTGTATACGAAGAATTCTTTATTATGGCTTCAGTAGCAGTTCTGGAAGCTTTGACAGATTTAATCTCAGACTGAAAAAAAATTGCAGTCCTTCCAAAGAAAGTTTGGTTACAGGGTATTTCTGGTAGATTCAGTCTAGAAGTATTTAAAATAATTGACATAACTCAAAAATAACTTTCCAAACTAAAATTCATTGCTTTTTTTTTTTCTTCTGAGACGGTGGCACTGCCATCTTTAGATGAAAGAATCTTTGAAGTATAGTCCCAGAGCAAAAGTTTGCATATTTTACACATACCTCTTAATCTGATAAAACTAAAAGTTGTTTCTTCTCCTTCTTTCATTTGCTTTATTGCTGATTCTTTTTGAAGACAATTAGACTGTTTTCTGGAACTAACAGCCAGGGGGCTGTGGGCTGTGGCACTGCTGCTGAGAATGACAGATAAGCATTGTAGTGACTGGCTGCCGTAGCAGCAAGGGCTGGGAATGAGAGTGACTCACTGCTCAGTGCTGATAACATGTCATGTAAAATGCAGCAGAATGAAAGAGAAGGTAATGTGTCAAGTTCAGAGTTGGGTTTTATACCTAGACTGACCTGGGTATAAAAAGCTGGCTATGTTACTAATTAGCTGTGAGAAAATGGTAGGGGAGGGGAGGGGGAGGATGGGTGGAGGGAGGGTGATTGGTGGGATGGTTCATCTTACAAGGGGACATGTGAATCTTTCTAAATATAGAATATAAATGTCTTAACACAGCAGCTGAGAAAATGACATGAAGGCTATGTTAACCAGTTTGATGAAAATATTTCAGATTTTATATAGAACCAGCACACTGTACCCCATGACTGCATTAATGTACACAGCTATGATTTAATAATAATAATAAAAAAAGAAAATGGTATTACTAAACCCAATCCTCATTATAAATGGTACCAATAAAGCCACATTTTTATGAGTTTTAATTTTTTTTAAATTTCAAATGAATATGAGGGTATATATTTTTAGGTTACATTGTTTTCAATTCTACTTGTTGTATTTCAAGTTGTATTTGAACCTTTTGCCCAGGGGGTGCACTGAACACCCTCACACTGTGCATATTAGGGGAGATCCTCTCAATTGCCCTCCCTCCTCTCCCTTCCCCTTTCTCCACTCCCCTCTGCCTTGCTAAACTATATTTGTGTTTTATTATCCATGGCCGTGTAGTTGTTTACATATTCATTTCATATTAGTATTGAGTACATTGGATGTTTTTTTTTTTTCCATTCTTGAGATACTTTACTAAGAAGAGTGTGTCTCAACATCATTCAGGTAAACATAAAAGATGTAAAGTCTTCATCTTTTCTTATGGCTGAATGATACTTTATGAGGCTTACTATTAATGTACAAAGTATTTATTCCTGATGCCTAAAGGTGGCTCACATAATGGTACCTATTTTTGTTTTAATTATTTCACTGAAAAGTGCTTACCTGAGTGTTTAGCCATCTATGTACCTATGTATTGTTTCAAAGTGTATTATAATTCCTCTCTGAGTAGATATTGTGTGTATGTGTACTTGCTTTTTAAGACATATAAGTAGCAACTAATGTTTTACAATGAGGATGGAAAAATAAGTACAGATATTATTTTTAGATTAAATATAGGAATCGCCTTTAAACCTTGAAATCCTTGATTTTGATTGTAAATATTAGAACCAAAGTTATTGATCACCTCAATGAACTTTAAGCGACTTAAAATCTGTCTAGTGAGGCAGAAATCACATACATGTGAAAAGTTATGCAGATGGCTAATGGTGTAACCCAGAATGAATGAGCTGCGTGACCAAAGACAGAGACACCTGGGGGCCCTCAACAACAGTGGTACATACCCATTATGTAACTGATTGTAAAAAATCTAAGTAGACTCGGTGGAAAATTAACAAAATATTTAGTAGTCCTCCTTCTAAAAAAAAAAAAGAATGTGTATTCATGCATTTACAAAGATTCTTTAAGGCTTATCTCATTGCTCTGATACTAAAATAGAATAGTTTTTGAAAGAGTTCTGGCTACCACGAGTGCATCCAGCGAGACATAGTTAATAGGAATCCCTGTGCCGGCTGTGGGAGCTGTGATCTCAGCAGGGAGACGCCGGCAGGGAGAGCTCTGTGGGTTTTGCTATCTGTCATTCTTCAGCAATGGGATTCTTTTTACCAAACAGAGAAAATTTCATGGTGTATCAATTTTGTGTTTGGTTTTGGTTGGCTAGCAGGAATTTAACGTTTAATTATCAAAAGCAACTTGTTTTATTGACTGACTTCCGTACTTCTAGGGGTGCAGTGACCTTGTTCTACTATAATAGAATTGTACACACACATATGGAATATCCATGTTAAGAATAATTTGTTAGACAGATACAGAAATGTGAGGATGGTAAGAGTAATAAAAGAGGGCTGCTCAAGTTTTGCTTGACTTGTGTTGGAGCCTGGGAGAAATTTGTCCTGTGGGTGCTTTCAGGAAATTTCTGGGTCCTATTCAACGCTGTATTTCAGCATCTAACACAGAGATTAACACGTGGCAAGTATTTGGTAACATAATGACAATAATGCATTTTAATGTGGCAACCCAATAAATGAATAACAAAATAATAATTAATATTCACAGAATGCTGCCTGTGGGTTGAGTACTATGTAAAATAGCATGCACATATCATTTCACTTATCCTGTGAAAAACTCTATGAGGGAGACAGTCAGATGCACCCGACTTAAATGATTATGCAGCTGAGTCACGGGGTGGTTAATTAACTTGTCAATAGAAACATAACTAGGAAGTACCTGCGGAAGATGGGAGTTCAACCAATTCTACCAGAGAGCCCTGAATTTAACCAGGCAAGCCTTGGTACCCCAAGAAAGTGAGGAATTGTACTAGTGAATCTATGGATGTGGGGGAGGGGTCTATTCTCTGAGGTAAAACCTGGTGAGAGTTCAAATACAAAGGGGATAATTTTTTAAATCGTCATATATTTTTCTTTTAGGCAACAGAGTTGTGCTTATTAAGGTTTCTGAAAGTCAATGTTTAAAACACTCTGCTTCATACAGGACAGAACGCACTCCAATTTACTATGTAGGCTAGTCATTCTTTCAAATAAAATAACTTTTACTTTAATCTGACTGATATTTGTGTTCCATTTAACACTCATTTTTCGTCTGTGGACATACAGATGAACACACACGCACACATATGCATATAACTACATGAGTTTATGTGCAAAAACATACGTGTATTTGTATTAATACCCACTCTCAAAGATACAGAGACCAAGGATTTCCACTTAGATGACATTAAATTTAGACGAACAATGAAAAAAAAAAAGAAGAACAATGGAGTAGTAAAAGTGGAGGTAGTAATATTTGTGTATTATTATGCTCGGTTGCTAACTTTTAATTGAATTTTGAGAGCTACAGCTAGTCACAGCATGATATGCTTGTAATTACTCTTGTCCCTGTTTTTCTGTGAAGATGGAGGTGAAATTGTGAGGTTTATTTCAGGCTCCAAACAGATGAACCGGTGCAATCTAGTGGGAGGTTTATAATTCTTCCATCAGTCAGGTGAGTATTTATAGCATCTTCCCTTCCATGTAGTCCTGCTTCTAACTGGCCCAAGGCCAGTTCAATGACTGCTCATCTTCCTTGGCCCAGTGGCTTGTGAATGATGCCAGATACTCCCTCTCCACTGATCTCACATGGCACCTGATTCATATTTCTTATATGCCGTGAAGCAATTCTACTTCATGTTGTATAAAGATTTGTGTTTCTTGTTTATTCCTTCTCCTCTGTTCTACTAGGCTTTTGCCTCACTGGCCTTCTTTCCTTTTTTCAAATGTACCAGGTCTGCACCTGACTTAGGGCCTTTATGCCATCTATTCCTTATGGCTGCAAAGCTCTCCACTTGAACTTTTCCTGCCCAGCTTCTTCTTGTTCTTCAGATGCCACCTTAAATAACACTGGCTCTGAAAGGCCTTCCCTGACCATCTGTATCAGTCAGCGTTCCCCAGAGAGATGGAACCAATGGGATATACAGATAGCTAGATACATGAGAAAGGGTTTATTAGGGGAATTGGCTTATGTGATTATGAAAGCTGAGAAATCCCAGGATAGAGCAAGCTGGAGAACCAGGAAGGGCAATAAATAGCGTGGGCTCAGTCCAAATCTGAACGCCTGAGAAGCAGAGAAGCTGCTGGTGTAACTCTCAATCTGAGGCTGAAACTTGAGAACCTCTGGGGCTGTTTGTTGCAAGTTCAGGAGTCCAAAGGCTGAAGAACCTGGATTTCTCACATCCAAGGGCAAGAGAAGGATGCTCTAGATCCAGGAGAAAGAGGATTCATTTTTCCTGTGCCTTTTTGTTATATCCAGGCCCCCAGTGAATCTGATGGTGCCCACTCACATGGAGTGTGGATCTTCCCACTCAATCCACCAACTTGCACACCAGTTCCTGAACTTGGAGGAAAAGCTTTTAACCTTTCATTGTTGAGTATCATGTTAGCTGTGGGTTTGTCGTATACGGCCTTTCTTGTGTTGAGGTACATGCTTCCTATAGCTGATTTGTCAGATTTTTATAATGAAAGGATGTTGAATTTTGTAAAATGCTTTTTTTTTTTTGCATCTATTGAGATAATCATATATTTTTGTTTTTTATTCTGTTGATGTGGTGTATCATACGTGCAGGTTTGCATACGTTGAACCATATTATATTCCTGGGATAAATCCCCCTTGATCATGGTGAATGATCTCACAGTCATATTTTTACGTCCTTTCTCTTCTATATATTGCCTACAGGTACTAATTCTTTTTTCAACCTCTCCCCAAAGTGCCCTAGTATTTCATCAGTATTAGTTTCTTGATCTCCTTTCTTCCACTGTTTTTATTTGTTGTCCATTAAAGCCAGATATAACCTTAATGGAGGCTGGGCAAGACGAGATTTGAAGCTGGCCAAGTCAGTATCCTTTTAAGTGGCAGAGGTTTCCTTCATGACTGGGAGGTTTTGTTCTTAATTTTTAATTTCATGACTAATGTTTATTAAAAAATACTAAATTCAATAAAGAACAATTGAAAAAGTAATATCCAGATTCTTTATTTGTGTAAAGTTTTCGAGCAAAGAGGCATAATATTTCTAAAGTAGTTAGCACATAGTCACAAATTGGGCTTCTTGGAAAACAGATTTTTGCACCTTTGATTAATGAGTGAGCTATTTATTAAAGATTTCTATTGGGTTTTGAAGGGGAGGGAAAGGAAGAAAGGTTGGTTAAGGAGAAGTTGAGCTGCAATTATTCCCTATAATTGCATTAGCTGATCTTACAGAGGGCTCAGGAGCTGGCCATGATGGGTCTTTAAGGGTTTTCTTTAGGGAAGAGGGGGTGTAGTCTTTGTACTCCCACATGGATGTGTGAAATGAGCTATCCCCAGAAGAAGGTTTAGCTCTGAGCAAGGCAGAGTTTTCAGAAAAGGCACCCCTTCAGGAAGACTGATGGTTGAAGATCATCTTTTGTTAGTTTTCCCAGTAGAGACGCTAGAGGAAATAAGCCCTTCTTTCCTAAAGGGGGATCTAGGCAGGGCATCAGAGCATCTACATCATAGGGTGTCATTTGTCTGCCAGGGATATGCTTATGGGAACAACATGTTATTAACTGCCACTTGCGTGGAATCCCAATGCAGTTTTCTCATGGGTCCCTCTAGAGAAATCAGATTTCTGCCTGTCAAGGACTATTACAGAGCAGCTTACCTCTGCTGATACTGCTGTTGCATAAGAGAGGCCACAATAAGGATGGAATGGGGAAATTAGCAAGATAGGGATAAAGATGTAGCAGACTCAAAAGTAATCAAGAAACACTGCTAGTGCAGCTTGAAAGGTGACAGAAGGAGGGTGACAATGGTTCAATTTTCCAATACTGGAAAATTTTCCTTCTTTCACAGCTTCTTAAGTAATTTTTGTGTGTATGCAAATAATTAAGGATCGTGGTTCAGAGGGCGGTATCTGTATACTAATCACCACTACCATCATTAGTGGAGAAACAGGTACCCTGGCAAACCTGAATAATAAATATGTGTATATTTTTCAATGCCTCCTCCTACATCCCTGAATATTTTATTTAAGATGTCAAATGACTTTTGAAACATGTTGTGTTCTAGAATCTGAGTGAAAGAAGTCTAAATCTTTCTTACAGGGCTACCAGACCACATGTAATAATTAATAGTTCTGTTGACCGACTGCTTGTTCAGGAGCTGCATAGAGCAGAGACCATGTCTCTGTTAGTCTCTGTTCTTCCTCACAACCATTCCAAGCAGAGAAGAAAGTCTCATTAATGTTTATTGGATAAATGGATGAGTTAGTGAATGAATAGATATTCTGTAGGGTTGCTTTGGTTTTTCTAGTCAGTATTTTTTAAAATGAAAATTTAAAATTATTTTACTAACTACTAATTGGCTCCTAGCTTTCTGCACAACAGACGCACCTACTCTGGAGTTTAAAACCAAAACATACCAGGCATTTCTCTTGGATATATAAATCAGTGGAAGCTGAGCATCTCTCCTTAAAGACTATCTGCATATTTTAAGAGTAGGGAAGCTTGTGTTGTTGATTCTTCCAGATTCTAATTCAATTAGGTACCAGACTGAAGGGGGCTATAATTGGAATCTAATCAGACCATCAATGTTGGTAAGAGTGGTAATCAGTCAGAGCAGCCACGTCAGCCTGGGGAAAAGAACGTGCCTGTGTCTGGCCTTTATGTAAGAGGAAGGCAATTGTGTTGTAGTAAACATGAGGTAAGGAGTTCTGTGTGGCTATGACGGAAACTGGGAAATGAGTAAAGATTGCAGATGCGAATGTGAAAATGGAAAGAACAAACTCTTCCAGAAAGGACTGACAGCAAATATAAACTAGACTAAAACAAATAACCACACGTAAACAGCACAGAAACTCCTGAGACTAGAGTGATGGTAATGTGGTGGCTCTGTAACTTCTTAGAAGAAGAGTGATAGCTCTTTAGATGAGGATGTAGGATGGACATTACCAGAGCAGGCAGAGAAGTTTCCTCTGCTGAGAAGCTGTTTTTATAGATATTCTTCTATCTTATAAGATATTACCCAAGGAAGATAAAATGTGTTTAATAGTGTGTATCTTGTCCTCTCACTTCAGCATTACACTGATGAGATTCCACTGGTATTCGTGTACATACAGAGGGTGCCAAAAATGTATACACATTTTAAAAGGAAAAAACTACATTAAAATTGTAAAACTCAAGTTGCATTTGACTTCTGCCATAGAAGAGGTACTCAAACATGACTTGTCTTCATTTTCTGTTGTTGGTATATATTGAGTATTACAATCTTAATGCCCTATGGTTTTTTCCTTTCTTAAAATGTGTATACATTTTTTGGCACCCTCTGCATATGTAAATAACATGCTTTACTGCTACTCTCTGCTTCTTTAAAGGTTTATTTTCTGTTCACTTAGTGAAATAAACTTTCTTTCATTGTCTGGTCCATGACACACATGCATACGTGTGTACAAACCACGTGTACAACCTCATTTTAATTTTGGTTAGATCAATATACAATGTTGATATTATTTTGATTATGTAACAAGATTCACATGATGCCATGCTATGATAACTTCTTCTTCTGACTATGTTACATTTTCCCTCCCACCCCTCACTGTAATATTTGTCATGTTTGGGTTTTTTTCCATCTACCAATTCTCTTTGCAACTGTTAAAATCTCCTGTTGACATGTTCAAATACAGTAAGTATCCTATCAGTTTCCTTTCTTGAAAATATTTCACCCGAGACTTGTGACCTGCTCCAACTGCTTTCTCAGTCTGCAGAGTCATTTCGCAATCTTTCTTTATTTGGCCTTCTTTTTGGTTTGCTATTCATTTCCCAGATCTCCTGTCTTACTCTTCCTAGGTTTACTGCTTCATTGTCAGATCCTCCAGTAGCTTCTTGAGAATGGACACATAAAAGATAAATTTTTTGAGAATGTAAATGTTTCAAAATGTCTCTTTTTTACCCTTGTCCTCAATGGGTGATTTAGGTGGACTTGTATATTGGAAACAAGTTTTCATTCAAATTTTTGTTGAAAAGTCTGATCATGTTCTGATTTTGACTCGCTGTATAAAGCACATGCCATCTCATCAGTTCCTGGACTTATGATGTGGCCTAATGGTATGGTTAAGCATGAATCCATTCTTATCCATGCTATTGGGCTCTTGGTAGGATTTTCTAAAAGAGCAACTCAGGTCCTCATTTCTGGGAACATTTCTTGAAATGGTTATTTGAAGAATTATTTCCCTTCATTTTCTCTGTCCTGACCTTTTGGAACTCTTTCATACTTGGATAATGATCTTCCTGGACTACTCTAATTAATTTTATTATTTTTTCTATTTCCATCTTTTCTCATGTATACGTTACCTTAGAAACATTGTAAGATTTTTTAAAATTTTTGTTTTCATATTATGAATTTATAGAAGGTCTTTTTGTTCTCAAAATGCCCTCTCTCTCTTTTAAATGGTATCTTCCTTCATCACAAACGTAATACCTGTTAAAATTCCTTTCTGGCTAATATTGGTAGTATTTTTTGAAGACTTTTTATCTGTATATTTTCTTTTCCCTGCAGGTTTCTTCATACTATTTTGGGGGAGATTTGTTTGTTTGTTTGGCTATCATCCTTTATATTAGATGTTTCCTTATGTATTTGGTGGTTTCTACCTTATATTTAAGAATGAAGCAATAACAAGCGGATTGAAGCCCTATGCAGGTAGCTAGAACTCCTTAATTATGATCTTTTCTTTCACAGTGCTCAGGCTGACTCTTGGCTTGGATAACCCAGTAATTTCAGATATAAATTTCTTCAGGCATTTTCCCTTATGCTGTCTGATTTCGAAGACAAATTTCTTCCAGTTTCTTGATTGGAAAGTTTATATCTGCTTGCCAGCATTCTGAGAACTTAGACAGGGAAGAAAGGTGAGGGTCTGCACGTTGGTATGTCAGCATTGTAAACTCCTTTAAATGGGCTCCCTCCCAACTGAACTGCAGCTATGGTTGGTACTCTGCCATCCTGAGACTTTCTGTTATCTTTCCTTCTCTAATCCTGGCAGAAAACAAATCTTCGATCTTCTGCCAGGATTAGAGAACAGCAAGGTTCTCTGTGTGCGAAAGCTTATTTCTTAAACTTTCAACCAAACCTTGTTTTAGCTCCATCTTTACCCCAATATCCAAAAATACACACAACTACCAATTCCTGAAACTTTATGGGCTCTGCAATGTAAATAGTTTTTCTCTTCAGCTTTCCTGACTAGTGACTTGGAAATTATGTTTTAATCTCAGATTTTCAATTTCAGTTACCACTTATCCACCTGCTTTTTGGTTAAGAAAACTCTTCTATCTCAGCCCATTCCTTCCTCTTTGTCCTTGGGATTTATGCCTTTGAAAAAATTCCCTTGCATTTTAGAACTAAATCCCGGTGCTCCCCACACATATTTAGCAAGAAGTTTTCAGCTTTTTACTACTTCTTGCTATACTCTTATTTGTACAACTACAACTGAGCCCACTTCTATACAAAATTTATAATCCATGATTATATTCCATAGCACTGAGGAAAATAAATGAATTCCTCTTTGGTTTTACTACTCTACAAACAAGAAAAAGAGAATAAAAATGAGTTTTATTTCTCTTGTGAGATACCATACTTGCATCTTTGTTGCTGACATATTGATTCTTTTGCAGTGGAATAAAGCATCTGGATCTCACCCCATCCGTGTGAGGACAGAGACCATCTTGGCTTAGGTCCATATTAGGGCAATTGGTTACTTGAGATTGAATCTTATGAGCTTCAAATTAAGGCAAAATATTTTACTTTAGAGAGCTGCAATGAAAAAAAAGGGAAAAAGAATGAATGAATATGTAAGTCGAAATTCTTGTCAGTGTTGAGGGTAAAAGTCAGGTAAACTGAAAGGAAACTTAGTCCCTGGATCGAAAACTGATCTAAGCTTATACCTGAAAGGTTTTTAAATTATATTATGAAGTTTCAATTTTAAATACAGACAATGGGAACTCTATTTAAAAAATAGAGTCAGATTTTCATGACATTTAAAATATAAAATTAGTTTTCATGGGTCATTCAGAAAACTCAGGCTAAAAATGAGGGACCACGTTGAGTATGGGGAGCAAGGCAGATCTAAAGCCTGGTGGAACAAACAGAGTGGTGGGGATGAATTTATAGATTCTGGGACTTTCTTAAAATTGGCTATTGGAGAGGTGTACAAGGAAGGTTTATTTGCCTGGAAGGAAGAGTGAAGACATTTTATTAATTCTCAGATGCCTCTCCACCTCCACCTGAATGAAAACAAGTTCACGATGTTCCTTTAGGTTACTCTTGAACATTAGGCATTTAGACTTGGTGGAGATAGAAAAGAAACCCAAGGCTGGAAGAACAAGGGTAAAAGTTACATATCTCAGCTTGAATGTCTGGCCTTTGAGGGTTTGTTGAGCCATTCAGTGTATTATTCATTCATTTATTTACTTGTCAGTTCTGTCAACAAGAGTCATTTTGTGAGTATTGTCCCAGGTACTGGGGTGCAGCAGTGAATAAGACACATTTTTCTTTCTTCTCAGACCTTATAATCTTTCAAGTGTAGATCAAGGGAAAACTGTAGTGGAGATTCAATAAACAGGAGAGTAACAAAGAAAGGAGTCGGGACGAAGTGATATTCACAATGACACAGGGTGGTGTCAGGTCATAGACCAGAAGATCATTTCATTCACATCAAAATGCATGTTCAGAGAATAATCTTCATTTACTCATCCCTTTACTCGTTTACAACACTTACTTACTGGACATCTTACAATGCACCAGGCACTGTACTGAGTATTTCAAAGTATATCAGTATTTCAAAGGTAGACAGTTTAGTCAGATGCACACAAGATAATGTGGTTTCTGCCCTCAGAAGCATGTGGGCATATTAATAAATGATTATAAAATAGTGTAAGAAATGCTTCAATAGAGATAGTATAGGTTCCATGTTGAACATTTAGGAGTGATGCTTAAAATAGACCTTGGAAGTCAGAGAGGTTTTCATAGAGGAAATGGGATTTATGCTGAGACCTGAATGACACAAAATTCTGAAGAAAGTTTCTATTCACTCAGAACAGAGTGCTGTCAGTCATAAGGGAATACAAATTCCAGGTAGAAAAAGGTAGGTGTTCATGGTACATTTCCAATCCTGGTGGAAACCGAAGGGAAAGAAGGTAAACTGATGTAAGTGTATGACATTGAGCAAGTCATTTTTAAAGAATTCTAATTTTTATAAATATAGTATAATAGTTGTATACATTTACTGGATATATATGGTATTTTGATATATACATTCAGTGTTTAATGATCAAAAAGGGTAATTGGGATATCCATAGCTCAAACAGTTAGCATTTCTTTATGCTGGGACCACTCCACATCTATTTTGAAATATACAATGAATTATTATTAACTATAGTTGCCCGGTTGTGCTACCAAATACTAGATCTTATTCCTACTATCTAACTATAGTTTTGTGTCTGTTAACCAAGGTCTCTCTTTCTCCCCTACCCACCGCCTTTTCCAGCCTCTGATAGCCATTCTACTCTCTACCTTCATGAAACAAATATTTGAACTCTCATACATAAATGAGAACATCTGATATTTGTCTTTTGGTGACTGGATTATTTTCATTAACATAGTGTTCTCCAGATCCCTCTATGTTGTTGCAAATAACCCAATTTCATTATCTTTTATGGCTGAATAATATCCCGTGGTATGTATGAACCATATTTTCTTTATCCATTCACCTGTTGATGGGTACTTAGGCTGATTTCAAATCTTGCCTGCTGTGAATAGTGCTGTAATAAACACGAGACTGCAGACATCTCTTTGGCATACTGAGTTTTTTTCTTTTGATATACACCCAGCAGGAGGGTTGCTGTATCATATGATAGTTGTTGTTTTTGAGGAAACTGCCATGCTGTCTTCCATAGTGTCTGTACTGAGTCACATCCCACCAACAGTGTATGAGGGTTCTCCTTTCTTTGTATTCATTATTTTCTGCTGTTTTGGTAGGAGCCATTTTAAATGGGGTGAGCTGCTACTTCCTCGTGGTTTTGATTTTCATTTCTCTGACAATCAGTGGTATTGAACATTTCTCATAAATCTGGTGGCCATTTGTATATCTCATATTGGGAAATGTCTATTCAGATCTTTTGCCCATTTTTAATTGAATTATTCAGTTGTTTTGCTATTAAATTGTGTGAGTTCCTTATATATTCTTGTTATTAATCCCTTGTCAGTGGAGCAGTTTGCAAATATTTTCTTCCATTCTGTAGGTTGTCTCTTCACTTTGATTGTTTCCTTGGCTGTGCAGAAACTTATTAGCTCTGTGTAGTGTAGTCTTACTAGTCTATTTTTGCCATTGTTGCTTGTGCTTTGAGGGTCTTATTAAAGAAATCTTTGCCCAGATTAATGTTCTGAAGTATTCCTCCAGTTTTCTTCTAATAGTTTCATAGTTTTAGTTCTTACACTTAAGTCCTTAATATAGTATTTTTATTTTATGTTTGTTTATGGTGAGAGATAGGTGTTTGGTTTCATTGTTCTGCATATGGATATATAGTTTACCCAGCACTATTTGTTTAAGAGACTGTCTGAAAATATTCTTGGCACTTTTGTCAAAAATGAGTGATATAAATGCATGCATTTATTTTTGGGTTCTCTATCCTGTCCTATTGGTCTATGTCTCTGCTTTTATTCTAGTGCCATGATGTTTTGGTTACTCTAGCTTTGCAGTATAATTTGAAGTTAGGTACCATGATGCCTCTAGCTTTGTTCTTTTTGTTTAGGGTTGTTTTGATTTTTCTGGATTTACATTGTTTTCCCATGTCTCAGTTCCCCCACTTTTAAAATGATAACTGCAATGGAACTTATTTCATGAGGTTGTCGTGAGGATCAAAGAAATGATATATGTACTTAGAATAGTACCTGGCTCTTAGAAAGCAGTCAGTAAATTTTAGCTGTTAATAATAATCAGTATCATTGTTGGCAATATTAAGGGGCTCTAAGGCATATGGAGTGAGAAGTACCTGTGTCTAAGAGATTCTGCAGATGCATAGAGCTTGTTCCTGGTGTGCTGGCTATCAGAGCCAGGATGGTGAAACTAATATTAGATCTTCTCAACTTGCAGGCTGATATGACTCATAATCTTTCTTTCTTCCAGATTGGCTTAAAATAGCCATTGAGTCAGATTAGCTAAAAAATATGTGTACCAGTGTAGCTTTAGCAGCTCAGGATACCATGACACAATACCCTAGGCTGGGTAGCTTAAATGACAGATATTTATTTTTCAGAGTCTGGAGGCTGGGAACTCCAAGATGAAATTGTCAGTAGATTTTATTCTTGGTGAGGGCCCTGTTTTTGGTTTGCAGACAGCTACTTCCTATGTCCTCAAGTGGCCTCTTCCTAGGGGGATATTAATCTCTTCTTGGGAGTCTCCACTTGTATCACCTTATCTAAACCTAATTATATCCCATAGGCCCTACCTCCTCATACCATCACATTGAGGGTTTGGACTTTAACACTGGGAAATATAAACATTCAGCACATAATAAAGTACCATTATGGGTCAGTCACCCACTGTATCCACTGCTGGGATACGGTAAAGAAAAGGTATGTAGAGCTTCCCCGAAGGAACTCAAAATATATTGCCAGGTTGGGGCATGGAGCTGATAAAAAATTCATTGATAAATAAATCTAAAGAAGGAAGCAGAGACCTTTTAATATAGAGTGATTCAAGTGGGAGATCTGCTTACCTGCAGTGGTCTTTGCCGGGGAGAAAGAGCATTTCAGCCAGAAGAAAAGATGAATGTGGCAAAAACACAGGGATGATCAGTGGGTACACCCGATAGTAGAAGCTGAAGAAGTTTTAGGCTTCAGAAAGTTAGTTCTTGTAGCATTGTTTAAGGGTTAATCAGATGTCTCTTTGACTGAGAGGCTAATTTAAAGTTTATGCAGATTACCTTTGCAAACTACTCTCTCCCGCATACTCTGTCTTCTGGGATTCTGCAAAGTGCACCTGCCCTGTACCACAGAGCTTTGGCTAGTAGTGCTCTCTTTGTCTTCCTATACAATTTTATAAGGCACTTAATTCAAATATTTCTTGCCAATATTTTACGTAGGACCTATGCTAGAAATTTTAGGGCAGTAAAAATACAAATCAAACCAACTGTCTTCTTCAGAAATCAAATGATCTAGTTAGAGAACAAGAAAGGGCATATTACTGAAAAGAACAATGGAAGTTTAGGTAAGAGGATTATAAAATTTCTCTGCTCCTGCTCTTTTCCTAATGGTAATGCAGCCATAAGTTAGTGTAGTCATGGTAATGTAGCATGGTCCCTCAAAAGGAAAGGAAACCCATGTTACCCAAGATATAATTAAATGTATACCTCTCAAACTTTCATAAACAGAACATGGGGTTTTTTAGGGAATAGAGTGCAAACAAGTTTATCTGTTCTATGCTTCTCTATTTCAATATCCCGTCTAAAGGACCTGGTCCAGAAGATGTAATATTACGTGCAAGTTCACTAAATAAATCTAAAGAAGGCAGCAATGTGAAAACTCCAAACATTTAAACAGGTATTTGATGAGATTCTTGGAAAACAACTACAGTGAAGGAAAATGCTATGTAAATGATATTATCTTGGTTTGCGTAAAAACTAAACAAAGAAATATGGTCTTTAACTCTGTATTATAGTTAAATCAAAGGAGTTGCTTGGGGGACTTTGAT
The DNA here is from genome assembly GCA_963574575.1 of Galagoides demidoff. Lineage (NCBI taxonomy): Eukaryota > Metazoa > Chordata > Mammalia > Primates > Galagidae > Galagoides > Galagoides demidoff. The sequence continues at coordinate 19,497 of CAUYQV010109407.1, forward strand.
CCCCTGCTCTCCTCACACCCATAAATACCCAAATATACATTTGGAGTAACGCGTTTACTATGGTGAGTCATGCTTCACATCAAGTCCCCTTCTTTCAACTAGATAGCTTCACATAAACTTTTTTAATCTAGAAATTCTGTAGCTGCCACTAAGTCTTCATAGTATAAAACTTATGAAAGAATTTGTCTCAGCAGAAAACTTTGTAACTTTTCCTGATGGCAAGGATTCAAAGAAAAAAGAAGACTTACCTACCAAAGCAGGTTTTGATGGATAAATCTAGTTTGGTTTGGAAAAGGTTATCTTCTAGAAAGTTTGCTTACTGCTTCAAAGTTGTATTTATTGACTTTTTATTGTTTTTTTTCTTAACCCCCATACTTTATGTGAGACCTTTGTCTTGCCAAACAAGTCCTGCTGACCACAGTACTTTTTAGCAATACAACTTTTACAATGGAAGGACAATTACCACAATTCCAACCTTGTTCAGATAAATTTAGAAAACAGGGCCAGATTTGCAAGTGTAGAGTAGGGATTTGGAATAACCTGTGCATAATTAATATGGCAGTTAACCCCTATCCTTCCTGTTTGAACCTCCCTAAATAATTCTATCCTTTTGTGGAAGCATTAATAAGTAGTATAGAGTAACTCAAAGGAAATAAAAATGAACAAATGAGTTTACTTAGTGCCCAACACAGCAAATAACTTAAAAAATAAAAGGCTTTAGACATTTTGGTTTTCCTGAAGAACCTCTGAAGCTGTGTCATTCACCAGAGATGCTCCCCTTTCAATTACCAGTCACCCCCATCTCTTTCACACCCTAAGAGTTCAGTACAGTACTTTTTCTCTGTACTGAACGTCTTCTCTTTATTCTTATTCTTCTAGGAAATCTAGGGACAGACTCTTTTCCAGAAAGTTCTTCTCTTTGTAAATGTAATTAAGTCAAACCAGATTCTAGAGTGGATCTTGATAAGCTCTTCATAGATAGAAGTTGGACTAGGAAGAAATCTAGAGAGAGGTTAAAACTTTCAGCAGACAGGCAAGCAATGTGATTGCAGCTCCTACTTTTTTTCTTTTTGGAGAGAGACTCTCAATCTGTTGCCCTGGGTAGAGTGCCATAGAGTCATCATAGCTCACAGTAACTTCAAACTCTTGGGCTTAAGCAATCCTCCTGCCTCACCCTCCCAAGTAGTTGAGACTACAGGTGCCCATCAAGACGTGAGGCTTGTTTTTCTATTTTTTGTAGACACGGGTGTTGCTCTTCTCAGGCTGGTCTTGAACTCCTGAGTTTAGGTGACCCAATGCTTCAGCCTCCCAGAGTGTTAACATTACAGGCATGAGCCATGGCACCAGAGCAACACTTACCTTGAAGTCTCTGTGGGAGAGCCAGAGCATTAGAGATGCTGGTCTTAGCAAGAATTCCTGTTTATTACTCTGTCCATCTTTATACAATCTTTTTTGCTTGCTTTTTTAATGAAAGTTTTCATATAAACTTTTGAGATAAATGCACCACTCCTAAGGAATGGAATGAATATTTTTGCATTTCATTTGGAGTGATCAAGTTCGAATCCAGTCTATAACATCAGAAATTGAAGAGAGGCCAGCAGTCGTAGCTCACGCCTATAATCCTAGCACTCTGGGGAAATCAAGGAAGGTGTATTGCCTGAGTTCAGGAGTTGCAGACCAGCCTGGGTAAGACCAAGATCTGTCTCTACTAAAAATAGAAAAACTAGCCAGATGTCTTGGTGGGTGCCAGTAGTTCCAGCTACTCAGGAGGCTGAAGCAGGAAGATTACTTGCGCCCACGAGTTAGAGGTTGCTGTGAGGTGTGATGCCATGGCACTCTACCAAGGACACAGAGTGAGACTCTCTCTCTAAAAAATTATTGAGTAAGAGAGCCAAGGCATGCAAAATTAGAAGCAAGGATTTTACCCTCTTTCCACTTACAACATAATTTCTCAGAACCAAGAGAGAGTACATGTTAAATAATATTTTTTTCAAAATGAGAATACTTAATGTACTTGCTTTAAGACTCTGAATTTGAAATGTGGCTTTCTTCACACTACTTCCTCCTTTGATTATCCTGCTTTGATTACTATTTATTAAATTACTTTTCTCAATTTCCATTTATCTACTCTCTGTACTATTTTTATGCATCACTTTAGTAGTTCTGAAGTTATAACATACTGGTGTTGTGTTGGAAGAAAATGGCCATGTAAATTTGCCCACATAATGAATATACATTCCAAGACAATGAATTATTGTAATTATCTGAAAATTCAGGTATGTAGCAGTTCAACAACAGGGACTTTTCTGTGTCATAGACAGTTTTGTATTTTACAGACATCCTTAATGCTAACATTAATTTAGAGATGAAGCTATCTATGAGAATATAGCATTTGCACGCTTTTACTACCTTTAAGTATACAACATTAATTTATAGGAAGAAAGGAGTAGGTTCATCTGCTTAAGAAGTGGGCAAGGAAGCAAATACTAATATGCAACATAAATCATACTAATTTCATATTATCTTAATTAGTTTTTTTTTGTTAAAGAAGTTTTACCCGGCTCGGTGCCTGTGGCTCAAGCGGCTAAGGCGCCAGCCACGTACACCTAAGGTGGTGGGTTCGAATCCCCAGCCCGGGCCCACCAAACAACAATGATGGCTACAACCAAAAAATGGCCGGGCGTTGTGGCGGGCGCCTGTAGTCCCAGCCACTTGGGAGGCGGAGGCAGGAGACTCACTTGAGCCCAGGAGTTGGAGGTTGCTATGAGCTGTGATGCCATGGCACTCTACCCAGGGGGATAGCTTGAGGCTCCGTCTTCAAAAAAAAAAA
>CAUYQV010109408.1:0-41182 GCA_963574575.1 Galagoides demidoff
TGAAGAAATAGGCCTGGGCAAAAATTTTATGAGGAAGACCCCCCAGGCAATTGAAACAACATCAAAAATACACTACTGGGACCTCATCAAACTAAAAAGCTTCTGCACAGCCAAGAAAACAGTAAGTAAAGCAAGCAGACATCCCTCAGAATGGGAGAAGATATTTGCAGGCTATGTCTCTGACAAAGGTTTAATAACCAGAATCCACAGAGAACTCAAATGTATTAGCAAGAAAAGAACAAGTGATCCCATCTCAGGGTGGGCAAATAATAAATATCTATGGGGCACAGTGTGATGTTTTGATATATGTTTACAATATGGATGATTAAATTAGTGAAATTAATAGATCTAGCTCCTCACATACTTATGATTGTTGTGATGAAATTCTTAAAATCTACTCTTTTTGCAATTTTGAAATTTATAATGCATTATTATTATAATCACCATTTTGGGCAATAGGTTACTACAGCCTTATTTTTGCCTACCTGAAACGCTGTACCCTTTGATCAGCATCTCCTCTTTCCCCAACTACCCTCTTCCCCCAGGCTCTGGTAAACCATCATTGTACTCTCTACTTCTATGAATTCAAGGTTTTTAGGTTACATATATAAGTGAGATCATGTGGTATTTATCTTTCTGTGCCTGGCTTATTTCATTGAGCATAATGACCTCCAGGTTCATCCATGTTATCACAAATCGCAGTGTTTTATTCTTTTTAAAGGCTGTATACTTCAGGTGTGTCCAGCCTTTTTTCTTTTCTGGCACACATTGGAAGAAGAGTAGTCTTGAACCACACATTATATACACAAGCACTAATGCAAGCTGATGAGCAAAGAAAAAGATTCATGCATACTTTTCATGATATCTGACACAACAGATGAGCAACACAGTCCTCAAATAATCTTCATGTGATGCACTATATAGTATATATACTGCATGTATATATATATACCATATTTTCTTTATCCATTCATATGATAATGGATACTTAGGTTACTTCCATATCTTGGCTATTGTGACTAGTATTGCAATGAAGATGGAAGTTTGGATATCTCTTCTATATACTGATTTCAATTCCTTTGGATATGTACTCAGAATTTGGAATACTGGATTATATGGTCATTCTATTTTTAGTTTTCTGAGGCACATCCATATTGTTTCTTACAATGGATATATTAATTTATATTACAACCAACAGTGTACAAGGGCTCCCTTTTCTTCACACCCTCACCAACACTTGTTATCTTTTGTCTTTTTGATAATGGCCACTCTAACAGGGATAAGGTGATACCTCACTATAGTTTCAATTTTCATTCCTGATGATCAGTGATACGAGATTTTTTCCATATATATGTTGGCCATTTGTACAGGGTCTGGCAATTAAGTTCATGAACTTGCAACTGTGAGCTTATGTTGGCAGTACTGTACAAACAACTTGTTAAGGTTTCACAACCTTGGTATATCAGTGTCTTACAGTTGTGTTCATGTCAATGTGTGGCAGTGTCTTGCTGAGTGAAGTTCATTATTTTTGTTGCATCTTTTTGTGTACCATCATGAGAATGTTAGAGCTTAAATTAAAGCAACAAACAAACATTCATAAATTTCTTGTTAAATTTGGCAAAAGTGGAAATGAAATCAGGGATACATTAGTACAAGTTTAAGGGATAATGCCATGAAGAAAATGGCAACATACAAATGGATTAGATTTTTCTTCCCTGAAGGGAGAGAAAATGTCACCTATGAGGAGAAGTCAGGTTAGCCAGTAACAAACAAGTATAACTGATGAAAATATTGCAAAAATTCACTGAATTGTGCACCAGTTCTCAGCTGACTATGAGAAGCATAGCAGACCAAATAAATAGCAATACAGAAGCAGGAAAATCTTAATGGAAAATCTTGGCATGAGATAGGTGTGACTCTTGCATCATGAGAATGCACTAACTTACACAGTGCTATCTGTAAGGGAGTTTTTACCAGTAAACAAATAACTGTATTGGAATACCTTCCCTACTGCCCTCATCCTGTCCCCAGTGGCTTTTTGTCTTTACACAAAGATAAAGGAAATATTGAAATGAAGGCATTTTTATAACATTCAGGACATCGAGGGTAATATGCTGACAGCTTTGAGAGCCATTCTAAAAAAGAGTTCCAAAATTGCTTTGAAGGGCAGCCTAGACACTAGCATTAGTGCATAGCTTCCCAAGGGGAGTACTTGAAAGGTGACCATAATGATATTCATCAATGAGGTATGTAGCACTTTTTCTAGTATATGCTCTTGAACTTAATTGTCACACCTCGTATGTCTTCTTTTGAAACTTGTCTATTTAGGTCTGTTGACCATCCTTTTACTGAGTTATTTGTTTTTTTGATATTGAGTTGTTTGACTTCTTTACATATTTTAGATATTAACCTCTTACCCAATATTTGGTTTGCAAATATTTTCTACCTATCCATGGGTTGTCTCTTCACTCTACAATTTTTTTTCTTTGCTATGTAGAAGCTCTTTAGTTTGATGCAATCCTACATCTTTATTATTGCTTTTGTTGCCTGTGCTTTTGGGTTCATATCAAAGAAATCTTTGCCAAGGCCAATGTCATGGAGCATTTCCCCTGTATTTTCTTCTAGTAGTTTTATAGTTTCACCTATTATAATTAAGCCTTTAATCCACTTTGCATTTATTTTTATATATGGTATGATATAAGGGACATATTTCTTGATGATCTAATAAGTAAAGATAGCAATACAATAGAATATATATTACTATACTTATTTTATTATTTAAAATTTAGTATCTGAGTAATATTCAAGGGAATTGCACATACCTCTAATAATCATAAAATATTCACTATAGTCCAATAAGATGATTAATCCCTCTATTCTTATTTTTTCATTTCATTTTTAATTATTGTGGGTACAAAGTAGTTGAATACCTTTATAGGGTACTCATGAAGTTTTGATATAGACATACAATGTGAATGAGTGAAAGCAGTGTAACGGGGGTATCAGTCACCTCGAGCATTTATCGCTTGTTAGTGTTAGGAACATTTCAATTCTACTCTTTTAATTATATTAAAGTACACCCCTCTATTCTTTATTATGAATATTTTCTGTGCTTATCTTTCCAGATTATGGTAATATCTTGTCAGTGGGTTGACTTGAATAGGCTGGGAAATGGAGGTTTACATTTCCTCATGCTAACAGTAAACCCGGAATGGTGTCATCAGATTTGTCTAGTTCCGTTTGTGTCACTACTATTCCTTTCCTGATATTTTACAGTACAGAAATGTTTTCTGCTGTTGGAACATGACTGTATAAATAGAGTGGACAGTAGCTGATTGATTAATCAGTTTAAATTTATGGCATCATGAAGCCCATGCACAGAAAAAATGAACAGAGCACCACATAACTGTATAATGAGTTTAGAAACTGATTTGTCCAAGTACTGTATGCACATTGGTAGAATAAACATTTGTATCCAGTCTTCCTCTTTATGCAGCCAATAACTCAAAGAACAGTGCTTTTCCATTTGGATCCCATCCTTTATTGTGTTTATCATTTCCTGGCCCTTTCCCATGGGACAACCCCAAATTAATGACTCAGGTTTCAAAAAGCCAACTCAGTAGGTCAAACATAAAGTTACTTTTCTTCTCTAACTGGCCCCCTCCTCCTTGCTTGCTTTTTCTTCACATGAACAATGTTGAGCTCCATCATAACACACAAACACTTAATGATATATTAACAAACTCTTTGCAACTTGTCCCTACATCTGCTGATACAAAGAACACCATTTTTGTTGTTGTTGTAGTTTTTGGCCAGGGCAAGTTTGAACACACCACCTTCAGTATATGGGGCCGGCGCCCTACTCCTTGAGCCACAGGCACCTCTCAAGAGCACCATTTTTAATATTTAGCTGAAAGTCAGAAATTTTTGCATTAGGAAAAATGTACCTTTTTGTGTGGTGGTTTTTTTCTACACAGGCTTAACTGGTATCATAAAGCAACAAGATCAACTCAGGTTTGTAAGATCAGCTCAGAGGTTTGGGTTCTAAACCCAATTCACAGTGATCAAGTCTTGTGAGTAATTTCAACAGTAGATGTTCTTTTGTCCTTCAAGAATTTTTGCATTGGTTACTTACCTTCCCCCAAGGCATGTTAAATGGCTACGTCAGACAGGGCTTGCATGTAGTGTCAAGTTTCCAGGAAGAAAGCTAATGAATAAGACATTATTAGTGATAGTTCGTGAAAAGACTTCAGTGTAAGTACATGAACTTACACTGGAAAAACTTCCAAAACACTCTTAGAAGAGTTCATGATTTTAAAATAGTAGGTTTAATTAATAGTTAATTAAAAATTATAGTTCTTGTTATCTGGATGCAAGTAATTATGGAGTTCTTTTAAAAATTATTTTCTCACATTTGATAAATATTTGCCTTCCCTCTGAACTGTAGGATATACTAACTATAAATTGTGTCAAAATAGCAATAATATTTAATAAATCCAGATGTGCTGTTTTGTATAAAAGAATGAGGGTTTTCCTTGTTTATGTTGGCAAATGATCGAAACAGGTGAGCTTTCCATTTGGTCTCATAAAAGCAGTTAACAGTTTCTCAGCAATCAAAGCAGGAAGGAAATTTTCAAAGGAAAAATTCAAGGAGGTCCTGCATGGAAACCTCATCTTCAGGCTCTTGAAATGGATGTCTCTGGCTATTATCACATGACCCTCATCTGACCCCATTCTGCAGAAATGTAATGGGAGTCCAGTCAGAAGGTCTAGATTATGTTGACCACACATTCCCAGAATCTGGAAGATTGTCCAAATACACATATTTGCTAAGTGAGCTTCAACAGATCGAAAGACAAAAGCTGATAGACAACGGCTAGGTGGGTTCAATAGGTGGGCCATTTCTCTTCCTTAGCACACTCTCTCCTTCCCTAATACCCACACAATGGCTGCAGGCTTCTGATAATGGGTAGCAGGCACCAGTGCCCACCTAGGAGCTTAAGTCCCCTGCTCACTTAATGCATGTACTACTTGGAGGAAAAAGGATCATTTCTAAGATGCAGGCCCTGCTGCTTTCTCCCCTCACAGCCCTCCTTGGTGATGTGTCAGTGTTGTTATCTGTGACATTCTGATAAGGAAGCCAGGCCCAGGGGGGTGGTGTGGCCTGTTGAGATCCTGCAGCAAGTCCCAGGCAGAGCAGGCATTAGAATCTTCTGTCTGCCTCTTGGCCTGTTCTATATCATTGTCTCTCTCTAAGACATCCTTCAGCTGATCTTCAGATGCCAGAATGAGACATCACATTATGAAGACCCCATTGCTTTATAAGACTGAACTTGGAGTATTCAGTTTGGCTGGGGTTTTTCAACCATTTTTATCTCATGGCACACTTAAACCTATAGTTAAACTTCCACAGCACACTTAAATTATGTTGATCAAAACAAAAAATAGAGTAAAAAAAGAGAATATGCTTAATGTGCTTTGAACTTCTTTCAAAAATAATTTAATTAATGATCTTTAAAACTTTTTGTTGCACACCTAAGATCTTTCCACAGCATACCAGTGTGCTGCAGTACACTGGTTGAAAATTACTGGTGTAGGTTTTTAATTTTATTATTTAGACCTAAGATCCATAACTGAGTTGCTTATATTCTTCAGTCCATGGTATACCATCACCTACAATATCCACTTTAGAAATTGTATTACTTTTCCCTTTTATTATCCTCTCATAGGACACCATCCTAATAGGTTCGATTTATGTCTATTAGATAGGAATGTGCCCTTGAAAAGTTTTCCTTCATAGGGCACCATAATAACCAATGGTTATATTTCATTAATTTTCTTCTACATTCTGTGTCTCACCTGCATATACCCTGGCATGTTTAATATGTTTTTGGATAAGAAAGTATCCTGAAAAAATATTCATTGTTATTTTGTATTTTTACATTTATAATTTTAATTTACATAGTGCCATATTCTAGATTTCATTCTCTTTCTTACTATTTCCCTTAGCCCTATGTTTTGTAAGATCTATCCATCGCAATGAACTTCTCGTTCGTTGCTTCGGATGACTGCTTTGTTTTCCTTATTACACTTACCCTACATTTTCCCAGTTTGCTTTCCCTGTGATGGACAGCTTTCATTTGAGGGTTTTAAATTCATTTTAAGATCACTTTTTCACAATGGTTTGAGAAATTACTTTCTTATAATTCTTTTTCCTCATAAATGGTGTCTATTTTCCCAATATTATCCAGTAAACATGTTTTGTTGTTATTTGGAATAAAATAAATCAGAGTCTTCTCTCCTCTCTTCTTTTAAAGAAATTTATGTTAAAATAAGTTTAAAATGCTTAACACAGTATCTTAAATATCATGCTTTAAAGAATATCATGCTGTATTTCTTGATGTGGTTCACCAACCCTAAGTTTATAGAATTTAGTTAAATAACTATTTATCAAGCGCCTACTCAGAGCTAAGTATACTGATGAGTACTAAGAAACTCAGATGAATTAAAGCCAATGTTCCTTCCTTTCCTTGTGGTCTAGTAGGGGATACATATCCACGTTAATAACACAATGTGGAAACTGCATAAATAAAGGCATGCACTGAAGGTTTTAAGCACCAAGAGGGAACACTTTGTTGAAGTGACCTTAAAGCTGTGCCTTGATTTTTGAAGCAGATTTAAATGTTAGACTTTTTTAAAAGGAGATTATATGTCACACTCCCAAAAGAGAAAAAGCCATTTTTAAGACACCGAGGTAGCCGGGTTTAGTAGAATATGCCCGTAAGCCTAATTACTTGGGAGGTTGAGGCAGGAGGATCACTTAAGGCCAGGAGTTCCAGTCCAGCCTGGGCAACATAGCAAGATCTCATCTCTTAAAAAAATACCAAGGTGTGAAAAGATAAGGTATGTTTTAATAGCAAACAGGCAATGCCATTAGGAAGATAGAAGGGTGTGAGGATAAAATGCCAAGTTGAGGTTAGATTGTGACTGGTTGAGTGTAGACATGCTTCTGAGAGCTGGTGATGGTCACTGTGATGCTTAACTCAGAGAATGTCGTGATTAAGTTTAAATTTTTGAAACAAAATGTTGGTGTTAGGTGAATGGCAATTGAAAGAGAAAGAGATTGGTATTAGGGGGATAAGTTTAAAGGCTATGGTCAGAATCAAGGGTGAGATGGGAGGGCCTGGGCCATCACAATGACAGCAGTGATGCAAAGAGGAGAGGGACTGGAGAAGTATCCAAACAGCAAAATTAATTTCTAAACCACCAATGGCACTGAAATTTGAGCAGAAGCCTCTGGATTGATTATTTTGATGCCCTATTTTTATTTTGTTTAACATAAGCATGACCTAAGGAAAAAATGGTGTTGTGTATAGAACAAAATTGCAGTCACATATGTGTAACAGGAGATAAAATTCAGGAAAATAACTTTTTTTTAGTTTAGGAAAATACTTAATGGGACTTTGGGCTCTGAAAAGTTTATGTCCCTGGACCTAGTTGTAGATAAGGAGCTTGAGGAAGATGGAGCTACCTACCTTGTGCTCTGGGAGAAATGGGGTTGAGATCTTATTACTAGGGGAAGAGAGGAAGGCAATACATTGAAGAGAAGCTGAGGACTGAGGAAAGTGTCAATAAGAGATGAATTCTTCTGGGGCGGCGCCTGTGGCTCAGTGGGTAGGGCGCCAGCCCCATATTTCAAGGGTGGTGGGTTCGAACCTGGCCTCGGCCAGCTAAAACAGAATCACTTAAGTCCAAGAGTTGGAGGTTGCTGTGATCTGTGATGCCATGGCACTCTACCCAGGGTGACAGAGTGAGACTCTATATCAAAAAAATTTAAAAAAAAAGAGAGAGAGAGAGAAAAAGAGAGAGATAGATTCTTCCATAGAGAAGCTATAGCTGAAGAAACCCATGAGGGTATTGATGCCTAATTTTAAGTGATTTCTGGGACTATGTGGCAATTCCTTTACACTTTTTTTCAATTTTTGGTAGAATCTATCAAACAGCATGGCACTTCTTTTAGTTGCACCTTGACAACGAAGGGGAGGACACTGCATACAACATGGGCGACATGGTTTGAGTACATAGGTAGCTGAGGATGGGCAGGTGAGGATCAACAGGTGTTCACCACTATAATTCAGACACAGCCAAAAATCCTTACAAATATTGGACTAGGCTTGGCGGGGGTAAAGTGAAAGAGACCTTTACTTGAGTTACTTTATTTGGATATCCAAAGACCCAAATAAAGTCTTCTGGGTTGGAAGACTTGAGCACTCCAGTTATAAGAAAACCGAACTATTTAGATCCAAATCCAAAATGCAAAGACTCTAAACCCAGCTCAGGGTGACTTTGGCTGAGTAAAACATTATGTGGCCCCAGTTTTCTCAATGACTGAGGGAGATAGGTTATATGAGGTCCAACATAACTTCTGGTTTTGAAAGTCTGTTATTCTAAACTAATCTGATGATTTGGCTGCTGGAAATGCTGACATACAATTTTGCAAATGGTTTTCAGAGTTTTATCTGGGGACCACCATATTGTACACTAGTGTCAAATGTGTTTTCTTGGTGTTTTCCTTCTTATTACTTCTTTGAGATTTTATTTCACTTAGATGGGGGAATGTGCCTAATTAATACTCCCAAATCTCTGATCAGTTCAAACTTTTTGTGCAACCATAAAAGAAAGAATTACTATATTTTGTTTTAAAACTCAAAATTCATAATCGCCAAGTCATGGAAGCAGCCCAAGTGCCCATGAAGACATGAATGGATTAGCAAATTGTGGTATATGTACACCATGGAATACTATGCAGCCATAACAAGATGGGGACTTCACATCTTTTATGTTTACCTGGATGGAGCTGGAACATATTCTTCTTAGGAAAGTATCTCAAGTATAGGAAAAAAAGGTATCCAATGTATTCACTACTACTATGAAATCAGTATATAACCACCTACACATTCATAGGAATGATAAAATATAACTATAGTCCAGAAAGAAGGAGGGAAGAGGAAGGAGAGGGGAGGGGAAGGAGAGGTCTGGAGGAGGGAGGGTATTTGGAGGGAGACCTAACCTAATGTGCATAATGCAATGATACATTTCTAAACTATTAAGAATAGAGTATGAATGTCTTACCACAAGAAATAATTAAGCAAGGAACTGGTTGTGTTAATCAGTTAGATGTAAGCATTCCACATTGTATATCAAATCAGCACATTGTACCTCATAAATGCATTAATGTACACAGTTATGCTTTAATAAAGAATTTTTTAAAATTTAAAATGATTTACATTATTCAGTAAATAACTGGAGGGGATTTAGTTCTCCTTTGCCAGTGGAGACAGGTCTCCATGTACTAACCCTATAAATTCTAGAGTGAGGAACAGGACCCCCCTCCCCATTCCATTTTACTCAAGTCATGCTCCTCCAGGACCACGCTGGAGTTCCTGAGTACATTTCTCCAGGTTGAGTCCTTACTCACTCTAATCCTTTGGGGCAACTGGTCTTTTCCCATTAAATACTTGATATTTCTCTCAGAGTAATATTCATTGTGGACCTTATGTCTTTTCTCATTGTGCCTAAAGTAGGATGGGTCTAATATTTTTATCTTCTAGAAAGAAAAAAAAAATAGTTCTACAGGGAAAGTATTTGCTTCTACTTTAGCCAGTGGCAGGAATAAAAACAATTTCATTTGCCATCTGTAATTCTTATTAGTAGCTATACTCCCTAGAATGTGGCTGTTGCTATGTGCACTTATGGGTGTTAGAAAAGCCCACATGTCCACCCTTGGCTCTCAAACTTGAAGGTCCAAATTGATTCACCAGAACCCCGAGCAGGCAGCTTGGAATATTTCAATGAATTCTACAGAGAAAGGGGGAGCCTGATAAAGGATATGTTAGCGTCGATCCACCCAAGTGTGAGGTCCTGGGAGCCAAGGAAGATTTTTGTCATGTCCTTGAAAGGGTATTTTCCCAGGTCACTTGGTGTCAAGGGCCCGCGTGACTGGCTTCTTAGGTTTCATGCACTAAACTCTTGGCTGTAGGGACAAGCTAGAAATATAATTGCTTAGAGAAAAGTGCACCTACAACCATGAGTATATGGAACTTACAGTAGAGAACTGTTCTTTCCTTAGACAATGGTTCTCAACCTCCCTAATGTCACGGCCCTTTAATACAGTTCCTGTGGGTCGAGTCCCACAGGTTGAGAACCACTGCCTTAGGGTGAATGGCATTTGGTCAGTGGAGATGCCTTAGCTTGCTTTTACCAGCTTTTCAAGCAGATTTTTATATGTTCTGTAAAATAATATGCTAATAAGCATTGACACCTGCTTTGATATCTTATGGCCTTTGGATGTGATCACCTGGTATTTGTCTTTCTTGTTGAGAGCCAAGGGTGGATTTTTAAAGTGCCTGTGTTTAAGTCCTCTGTCATCATTCACTGAAGAGAACTTACTTTACCACCAAAACCATTTTGAAAACATTATATACAGAATAAAGCTAGGTGGGCATGTTTCTAAGATCTGAGCTGTACAGATGTATGTATATGCATATATGTGTGTGTGTGTGTGTGTGTGTGTGTATGTTCAGAGATGTCTTAAGGATTATTACAATTGGCCCTCCTTATCTATAGGTTCTGTATCCCTGGATTCTACCAATTTCAAATATATACTGGGTAGCCATAAAGTTCGCATGCAATTTAAAATTGCACATAGTCTTTATGGCCACCCTGTATATATATATTATATATACTATATATACATGAATGACGATTTTGTCCATAGTGAACATGTACAGACTTTTCCCTCATCATTATTTTCTAAACAATGTACCCTAATAACCACTTCTCCACCGTTTACGTTGTATTATGTATCATAACTAATCTAGAGATGATTTAAAGTATAGGGGAAGATGTGTGTAGGTTTTATGCAAATACTGTGCCATTTTATATTAGGGATGTAGCATTCATGATCTGGGGATCTTCAGGGGTTCCTGAACAAGTCCCTCCTGAATACTGAGGGTTAACTATTTCGAAGATAAATCTATTTTGGGCTTGGCGCCTGTAGCTCAGTGGCTAGGGTGCCAGCCACATACACCAGAGCTGGCAGGTTTGAACCCAGCCCGGGCTGGCCAAACAACAATGACAACTACAACCAAAACATACCTGGGCATTGTGGCGGGCACCTATAGAGAGCCAAGGGTGGATTGGCTCCCAGTTACTCGGGAGGCTGAGGCAAGAGAATTGCTTAAGCCCAAGAGTTTGAGGTTGCTGTAAGCTGTGGCACCACAGCACTCTACTGAGGGCAACACAGGGAGCCTCTGTCTCAAAAACATAATCTATTTTGATTTTTTCCTTTAGCAGCCCAGAAGCAAATCTCTAAGAACTTACCATAGTGATAAAATTATATTGTTCTGCCTCTTTGCTACAATTTTGTATCATTCCATTCAAAGCACTTTCTTTGGGCAAAATGGGCATTAAAATACAGTTGAGGAAATAAAAGTCACCAAATGCAAATCACTTACAGACTATTCAAATTTAAGTTGCAAGAATGGAAGCAGCTAAGAGGCGCAAGAAAGAGGTCTAAGAAAGACAATCAACTCATCTTGTACTATTAACTTGAAGGTATTTTTTAAAACACAAAGAATAGTAAAACAGCTATTTTATGTTCTGTAAAAACAGTTTTGAGTTAACAAGAGAAGTCTGGCTCCAGCAAGGACCACCAGACTAGAAGCTAACGACAGTGCTGAGGACACACTTAGTTCACTTAACTTACATTCTTGTGGCCAAGCAGCAACAAAGGAAAAGGCTTGTGGCATCTTTTATATCACTGTTGCAGAGGGGTGTAGGTCTTACAGTCGAGGGCAAAGCTCATTTTCCTATATATTCTAAGATCACTGGTGCATATCTTTGGTGGACAAATATATAAATATTTTGGCTTTCTTCTGAAAATTTTCCTGTTCTTTTCCCTGCCAAGCGTTACTTACAGTTTCCACAGAACAAATGTATGCAACTTCAAAAGCAGCATCTTCATTAGAAAAATTTCCATAAAATCACAAATGGATTCTTTGAAAGGTTCAATGTGAAAAAAAACAGGGCAGTTCACAGTGGAGAAATGGCCTCTGTCTCTATTGCAATGCATTGCTGTAAACATGCGATGCAGGAAAACAAATATTGACTGGCCAACAAGGAACTAATCAGCTTTCTGAAGACCAAATTCATTTTAGAAAAAAAAAAATGTTGGAAATTTCTCTTAGAGAATTTTTCCTGAAATGATACAAATCATACAAATAAATAGACCATCTTTTATAAACAGAAAGAGTTGGAAAGAAAGAAGTGAAGTTTGAATGCTCAAAAATGCTTCCTATTTTCTATCAGCTGCTCACCCTACCAAAACGTGGACTATAGAACGCTTGGTATAATTCTCCTTATTAATTTAACAAATGTTCAGACAATGTTCACCGTGTGTCAGCACAGTTCTAATAATAATCCAGGAGCAAAGACTGCTGTTATCCCATCTTACAGAAGAAACGTAGGCACATAAATTCAAACTTGCTCTGATTCCGGCATCTATCTACTGACTCCGTTGCCTCTTGGATATACTTTTCCATTTTATATTTTTTATTGGATGGTGACACTTGCAGAAGAAAACAATGCAGCCTGTGTGGCTTTGCACTATTCAATGGCCAGCACTGCTTCACGGGGGCCCGGAGAGACCTTTCTCATTTGTCATCCTTCTCTTCCCTTCTTGAGAGGGTGCAAACCCTTTTGCAACTTTTCAACCTTCAATGGCTGACTCCCCTTTTTATTTCCCTCCCTTCCCTTATTTCTAGTCCTTAAAGCCCAGTTGGATAAAAAGGAATCACTCTGGGTTGGTGGGGGCTCTCCCTCCTCCCCTCAGCTCTCAGTTTTATTCTAAAGAGTTATCTTCCTAGGAACTGTGAATTTATCTGAGTCTCATAAATGACTGGGCTGAAGAACTTGGCCCTGGGACAAATTCACTGATATGCATAAACTTTCTGTGTTTCAAGAGCCAGTATCTTAATTAATTAATCTTGCTTGGTTCAGTCCTACTTTTAAAAAGCATTCTTTTATCATCTCTACAGGGCTGCAATACTCAGGAAATCCTTTGAAAAGCTGCTATTTTTCCATGGGAATTAGCCTTGTAACTATCTAGCTTTCCTGTTTAATTCCCTTTGTGGTTTCTGTGGGAATAATGAGGTTAAAAAAGACTTAGAAATTGTGTTCTACAAATTATCCTTCAAAGCCTAACAAGTAATGAAAGTGATATGTGCAAGCATTGCTTCATGAGACACACATTTATTTTGTTTTAAAACTAGAATGAACTGATTCTACTGCTAAGGCATTTGATATTTACAGAGTGCTCACTCACTGTAGATGAGTGAGAGAACAAAGACATCTACCATACTTCGGTGTACTTCTATTACCATTCTCACCATCAGACTAGCAAGCTAATGGGACCACAATTGTTTAGAGATTTAATCAAAGGAACATGGTTAGTTGAGGTCAGGAGTAGTTTTTTGGATGTTAGACTCACGTTTAATTAGCTCATTATTGCTGATCGTTTGAGTCCTCTTGCATGTTTATGGTTAAGAAATTGCGACCTTGGGCTAAACAGACTCCAGAAAATGACACAAAAGATTTTAGGCAGATGAAGAATTCAGGTAACACGAAGATCTCTGTCATCTACTTCCCCCAGAATAGATATTCTCCTTGAATATTTGTTTATTTTCCTTCCCCCAAAATAGACTATTTTATTTCCCCCTTGAGTTATCGGGATAACTGTAGCTCTGTTGACCTGGCCTCAGAAAACTGGAGAGGATCCTGACTTGCATTTCAGCACCAGTTTCTGGGTCTTGTCAAGTCTTGTATTTATTTAAAAGATGATATATTATGAGGTCAAATTAGTCTAAGCACCAAATTTAGGTTTTTGTGAAAGAGAAAAAGCACAAGGGCAAAGGTTTGCAAAACCTAATATGAACAGAAATGTTTGTGTAAGGTTTTTAAAGCATTAATGAAAACACAGGAGGTCATTTAAACACTGCCCCTGCAGGGCTATGGACTCGACTAGCAGCAGCCTCTGAATGCATGAGAACTAGAACATGAACGTGCCCTTAAAGGCAAATATGATGCAGGAATTCAGCCAATGGCATATGTGCCAAAACTAAATTTAGTTCTGAAAACTATATTTTGAGTGTAAGTGAAGTGTTTTTATAAATTTTTTAATCACTGTTTTTTTCAGTGTGATTATAGATGAATAGGTTGAATCGGAATAACTGACCTTCTAAAGGTGAGAGCCACTGGATTAAGCCAAGGCAGGTGATAATTAAAGCCTCTACTAAAATTGTAAACCAAAGTTTGCTTTTCTCATAAGGAGAGTGAAACGAGCTTCAGGGTTATTAAGGCTCATGCTTTAGGTTTTCCTTGTTGCTCAGAGCATCTAGGGTTATCATCATTGGCCTTGAAATCAAATCAACTATCACTTCTTCCTTTCCCACCTCTATAGCTAACGCAGCCACCAGTCCCTCTGCCTTCTACTCTTCATATCACTTAAAAGTTCTTGAAATTATACATTAATTTGTTTATGTGTTTGTCACACTCCTTCCTTCGTAATTTGGTAAGCTCTGTAAAGGCAGGGACATTTTCTTTCCTATTTACTGCTGTACTCCAGCACTTAGAACTGCTGGTACGTACATGCTTGCACAATAAATATTTGGTGACTGTGTGACTAGGGGCATAAAGCCATGATCACCCATTTGGGGGTAAAATATCTCAACAGATGCCTTGCCTAGAATTTGGAGACTCAAATGTACTTACTGAAAACTAATTGGGGTCAGGTTAGGCAAGAGACCTGTGTGAATTTTTTTCCTTCTCCAGAAAGATCCTGTGTGAAAATCAGTATTTGCAAGATCACCTGTGGCTGCCACGTAACAGCAGCTACATATGGGGAGAAGTTTTAATTCTTTTAACAATAGAACAGAAACGCTGACCCCTTCTCCCCAAGGAAAATGTCTTTCTCACCAGAAATTTACTTTCCTTTGACTTTCAATTTTATCAAATGATAGTCCTATTGTGTTCATGCCTTGCTTTAAAAACTTGATGATGTTCAGGTGGTGCCTGTGGCTCAAAGGAGTAGGGCACCGGCCCCATATGCTGGAGGTAGTGGGTTCAAACCCAGCCCCGGCCAAAAAAAAAAAGTTGATGATGTTCTAGTTAGCCTCATTATTTGAGCTCCTAGAAGAGAAAGAAACTGGATGACTATGGATTAAATCTCTTCAAATAAAGAGAGGCACCATCCAAATAATCCTTGGGGCTCTGGTCTGTCCCAGGCTGCAGAACGGGGCTTGAGGTCACCATTATCAATGACTCCATCCCTCTAGGGTGGTTTGGAATTATGTTTTATCTGGCCCTCTCATTTCCAGTGTTTTTAATTTGCCTTTTAAAACAACAGCAAATGTCAAACCAGGACACTGAAGCAATCTGTGAAAACAAATGTGTTATCTTGCTGGAAATCAGTAATAATAAATGCATCTGGTTTCTCCTTAGAAGTCTGTAGCCTCTGGATCTGGTCAATCATCTGAGAATCCCACGATTCTCCTTTGGAAGCTCTTCTTTATAGCAAGATGCTGACTCAAAAAAAGTAATCTCATTATGGTACCAATTTCTCCACTACATCAAAAACCTCTTGTAGTTAAAGCCAATATATATTTTGGAAAATGCACTCAGTTCACGATTGATGGTCTCAAGGGATGCATTAACAAATAAATCAAGAGATACATTCCAAAACTGGTTTTAACTGTGTACATTCACCTTGTCTCCTAACATATTTTTAAGCAGACTTTAAGTAAACACATGTTAACTCACTATTTGGCTAACTCGAGTGAAATGAAAAAACTGGAAATGGGGGAATTTTATGGCCATGAATTATACCTCAATAAAGATGTTAAAAATGAGGAATAGGGATAAGTGAATTAATGTCACAGATGCAATTCAGAATAGTATTATGGATGATGACCTTGGTGTGGCAAGTGGCAAGATTCTAGTTCCAGAAATCTCTCATTCATTCACTCATTCATTTATTCACTTTAATGAGTACCTGACTTCTGTCACACATTTTAGAATATTCTGGGAATAAAAAGTTGACTCGAACATAATCTCTCATATCACAGGATGTCACTCGGCCATTTCTGAGCTATATCTGTCTTCCTTGCCTAAGTAAATGGGCCAGACATGGTGCTTCTACTTGTATGAATTTTGTTGCTGTTGGAGGTGCTAACTAGGTCAAGGAGAGGGTCATAGATTTCAGGACATATTGAATGCATGGATGATTGCCTTGTTAGTTGCTGTGAAACAAGTACTTACTATCAACAAGGGATCCATTTTTTTTTAAAATCAGGACTTTTGAATAAAGAGTTTATACAATCAAGCAAAAGTTGATTAGGTAGTTCCCAAATTAGGCTCTTAAGTAGTTTCAATATATGTGTGCATTTTCATTATCTTAATAATCCAAGTTGGGTCATAAGCTTGAGCCAAATAGATCCTTTCTTGGTCCTCGGCTTTACACGATCAGTCTCCATTTGGAAAGACACCATTTGCTGCTGCAGCAAACAATTTGAAAGCGCTCCAAGTATCATCTGGCTCAAGTACCCTGAATTTCCATTGATGAGAACTCATTTGGGAAAAAGGAACTGTTATAAACAGTAAAAGGGAATTTAGTGAGAGTAACTTCTCATAACCTTGGCACCCAATTTGTCAGGACTGGCCTCCCTTCACCTTGCATATAACAAGAATTCGATATACAAGACTTATTTACCACCACCCGAAGGACATTAGGCAAATCATAAAGGGTAAATAAAAGCCTTTTCCATAACTTCTTATTTGGCATTTGGCGCACACAAACTAAACACAGCTTGAGTATGTCCTGTATGTCATAAAAGCACTATGTCCAGTCTGGGCCTTCACAGCTTAAGAGGAATATGCAATATGTGAAAAATGCCCAAAAGAACATGTTAGAAGCATTAGATAGCAATATCAGGGGGAAATTAAAGATTTAGCCAGAGAAAAGAAGGCTATGATTAAATAACTTTAATCCAAAGTTGATTGGTTGGTTGTGTTCTCTCTCTCTCTCTTTCTCCCCCTCCCTTCTCCTTTCCCTCCCCCACTTCCTCCTCCTCCTCTGCCCCCACCCCACTAAGGACTGGAACTTGAAGATGTCCAACTCAAATGTTGTGCACAGTAGTGAAACATTAACAATTTATAAGCGGACACCTATATAGTTATCACTCATTGTAGTCCTTCTGCAAAAAGTCAAATCTAAAAAGATACTTCCTACTGATCATTGAGGATAATTCTAAGGTTTATGAGATACAGAAGGTGGGAACTGGCAGAGCCTTGAAGAGTCATATATGAGGAGACTGGGCCTGAGAAGTATATTCATGGTCAAGCCCTCATGAAATTTATGGTCTTGGGGATGTTAGAGATTGAACATACCTAATTTTGGAAAGCGCTATGGAGGAAAGGTCTGAGGGAAAGAGAGTATATATTAATACCATGAGAACTGAATTAGCTGGGGTAGGAGTGGAAGGGAGGGAGAATTTCTCAGAAGTAGGGATTTACTTTGGGCAAGGTTAGAAGACTAAGCTAGGAAGCTCTGTTATCCTCACTGGGTTTTTCCCACTGCTCCATAAACCTCTAACAACTTCCAGCAGTTTGCATTTGCCAATTCCATGACACTGGTTTATGAAATTATTTCTATTAAAGGGAGAAAAGTCCTTACCCTTAGCTCCCTGATCCCCAACCTGCTTATTACAATCTTTTGAGTGTCTTATTTTCATTCCTATATCTTTAAAGGGGGGTGGGAGTTCTCTGGTATGTCTCTAATCTGTGTCATGCCACAAAGCAGTGAACTGTGAAAAATACCCAAGGAATTCCCAATAAATCGTACAGAAGGCAAATAAAGGGCATGTGGCTGTTAATTTAAGTAGCTCTGCTTTTTCAACTGGATCCCCAGAAGTTTTCCCCGAGAGAAAGGCTTCCCAGGCTTTGGTTTCCATGAAGCCTGATGAGTTTGTGCAGCTCCCATCAGCTCCCATCTCCTTTTAAAGGCATTTCTCTCTATCCTGTACTGGCACTTGAACTCATGTGAGTCTCAGGTGTGCACTCAGCCCCTTTAAAGCAGGATGAATTAAACACCAGAAAAAAAAGGCGGGGGAGCTAAAGCATCACAGCCCTCTGGATTTGAATGTCTCTTTTTGCTTTGAGCCTTCTGCATATGGCTTACCAATTAAAAAAATGAGTCCCAAACATCTTTCCTGAAACAAATACACAGAAAGGTAGAAACTTCCCAAGGGGAAAGTGAACTCTACCCTGAAGGAGGACTAGGCCCGCGTGTGGGATCAAACCGCTGCTGATATGACAGTGGTGTTGGGTTGTCAGATGGATCATTCTCCTTTCTTTGGAAATGATACACTGACAAGCATTCATTAGCCATTCTTTTGTCTTATTTTGTAACTTTTGGGGATTTTTTTTCGCTCAATGAATTCCTTAGGTTTCATTAAATGATTGAAATAAAAGAGAAGCAAACTGTGGCAATCAGTGCTTAAGGAAGGTATAATTGTCCTAGGGCTGCCACAATAAATTACCACAAAGTGGACTTATAACAACCAACGTTTATCCTCTTATGATTCTGGAGGCTAGAAGTCCAAAATCAAGGTATCAGCAGGGTTGGTTCCTTACAGAGGCTGTAAAGGAAAATCTGCTCCACCTCTCTCCTAGATTCTGGTGGTTTGGGGCAATCCATGGCCTTTCTGGGCTTGTAGCTGCATCACTCCAATTTCTGCCTCCATCTTCCTTCTGTGTGTGTGTGTGTATCCAAATTGCCTTCTCTTTTTGCTCATAAAGATACCAATTAATGGATTTAGACACTACTCTGACCTATTCTTAATCTCATTACATGTGCAAGGACCCTACTGTCAAATAAGGTCCCATTCATAGGTACCAAGGGTTAGGACTGAACTTGGACATATCTTTTGGAGGAATACAAACCAACCCACTAAAAGAAGTATTAAAAAGCTATGATTTCTATTTTGTTCTTCCTCCCTCCCTCCCTTCTTTTCACCCTCACTTTCTATTATAGGCTGAAGGCACAATTCAAACACTACACAGTGCAAAATTTGAGTTGTCAATGCTCACTGAATGTTAATAAAAGCATACTCAAGAGGTGATGGGAATGTTCTGTATATTGATTGTGGTAGTGGTTTCATGGGTATGTATACACAGCTGTCAAAACTCATCTATATAGTTTATTGTATGCAAATAATTCTTCAATAAAGCTGATGAAAATATGTATGTGTGTATATATTTACATATGTATATACCCCAGGCACAGTACCAAATGTTTTGTTCCCTCTCCCTTCTCTACCCCACCCTACCTTGTCCCTAGAAAAACATGTTGAGTAAAATAGGCCTTCCTGTTTCCATCTGATATAGAGAAGTAAAGATTCTGGGGAAAAAATTGAAATTTCAGAGGAAAAATATCTCATATTGTTGGGTTGCTTTTTAAAATTGGAAATATTTAAGAAAGTTTAGATTATGGACATTTTAGAATAATAGCTATTAAAATTGTTTACATTTTCTTCATTCATACAAGTCATTAAAAACGTATGCCATGGGAGATTTTAAAAATTAGTTCAAGTAGCTAGTATAGCTGAATCATTCCACATTGTATAGATTAAAATGTTACCCCTTTTTTATGTTTCAGGAACTTGGAAGCAGAACCCTTGACTTCTCTGGGCGAGTGAGATGCCGTGAACTGTTTACTCACTAAGAACATAGAAATCATATCAGAGGGATCACAATTAGTTTGAGAGACATAGGATGAAACAAAAACCACTGATGCTGACTAAGAGTTGGGAGCCAATCAGATATAAATCTAAAATATTATATGGCACTCAATCGGAAAGTTCAATGTGATTTGGGACAATTTAAGCAAGGGGATTATATAACAAACAAGGGCAAAATAGGATGCCTTAACCTGTAATATTGGACCCCAGAACTGAACAGAAATAAGCAAATGGAGGGAATCCAGAGAAGATCATCTACAGTGATGGTTTTAAAGCAAAATATGAACTTTACAGTGTAGCCAAACCACAGAGTCAGACCCAAGGGTCAGGATAAAAATCTACAAATAGCTTGGGGGTCTAAACACCAAGAGTAAAGAGGAATTTTGGCTGGAGATATGAAAAGTTTCAAGGGATAAAGTTAAGGAACGGGAAATTTAGGTTAAGCATCAGAATGTATCCTTTGATACTAAAATGTGTTTGTAGAACAGTCTCTCAAGGGAATAGAAAGAATACTGATTAGTTTTCTAGGATCCCTGATAAAGGGATACCTTGATGTCAATCCAAGTATTCTAGAACTTTCATTGGAATATTCTTGTGCCATGACCAGATAGAATAGATAGTGTAAGTTTAAGTCCTGAATTAACTATGATAATTAGAAATAGACAGTGAACAGACTGTTCTTCCTTTTAATAAAAGACATCCTAAGGTTTTGATTAACTTATCCTCTGGGGCAACAAAAAACAATGAACAAACATGGACACGACTTGTCAATAGCAAATACCCTAACAAAGGAGCAAGTCTTAGAAATCTGATTTTTCAAGTATATATACTTAAAAAAAATTACTTCTAGACTACCACCAACTAAATTGCTCCTGAGGCTTGCTGATGAATTACAAGAAAGATTCTGGTGATCAATTAACAAAACCACTCATTCTGAAATTGGTAAATGAAACCCAAAGATCTTCCTTAATGGAATTTGGCATAACTTAGCAGTCAATAGGAAAGTCTACTGTGAGTTGAGTCTACCTCAGCAAAGGGATCATGTAACAAACAAGAGTCAAATAGAATGCTGTAGCTAGGAATCAGTGAATCCACCCTAAGCCATGATGACTGCAATATAAACCTCTTAACAGGTTGAAAATCAACACAGTTTTAAAAATATTTTAAAAGTCCAAATAATTTTCTTACAAAATCTTTCTTTTTAGAAAATCCACTACATTTACCAAGTGTTTTAAAAGCACACATACACTGAGTTTTTAAAAGGAGCCCCAGCTTAATTTGATTTTATTTAAAATGATTTATTTGTTATTCCAGACAGTGAAGCAAGTTTCAGAGTAATGGAGGGGCAGGCACAGTTGGAAACAAGATGATGAATTAACTGGCTGGTGTCTGCTTCAAGCCCCAGGAGTACGAAGAGAAGAGTCCCCCTGTTCAGTGGCTGTCTGACATCCGTGACCAAGTATGTATGCTTTTGTGCCTGGAGGGCATTCATAGCAGCCCTGCAGAATCAACCGCAGGGTCATCATATGGGCTTACAGAAATAGAACTTACATGAATCATCAATTACATGTGCACAACCAGCTTGAGTTATGTGTTCCTGTGAAGTATGACTCTGTTAACCATCTACTCCAAATGCCAAAATCCAATGAGGCATAACCACGCAATGAAACAGAACTACACGGTGGTATCCCAGTGGTAGAGACATTAAGTGTTTTCATTACAGTGACAAAGTTCAACAGCATTGTTACTAAAGAAAGAACAGGCAAGACCCACCCACTTTTACTTGAATGTTCTTTGCACGAGGAGGGAAGAAAACACGAGCCATCAATCCCCCAAATGCAACCTGGTGTCAGTAGTCAGGCTGGGAAGCAAGAGATCTTAAATGTTGTGCCTCTTAGTGGCAAGCCTGACTGACAGCCACTGAAAATACTTAAGAGGTTAAGGGTGAGAAGAGATGGACAGCGATGGGTGACGGGAAATTAGAATCTCCTGTCTTCATGCAGCAAATTAAAGCTACCAGAAGGAACTCTCAGGTGCAGTCTGTCTCCCGGTATTTACAAAAAACAAGTGCAGCCCAGCTCCGGTCTTCCGATGCCCTTTGCTTCGCGTTCTCTTTCTAATTAGATTTCACGACGTGTCTCCTCCTAGGTGAAAACCCAGAAAGTTCCAAGAGGCTTTTTAAAAAGTCAAAGTAGATTAATTTCCCCCTCCGAATGTCATAGGGATTAAAAGAATTCTTCCAAAATCAAATTTAGACAATCCTGGTATATACACGAGACGAATGTTGGTATCGAAGACCTGTATTTACAGCGTCATTGTAAGGTTTTTGTTTCTAAATAAAAGACATGGTGAAGGAAAGTCACCTTTACATTGTGAATTATATAAAATTTTCGTCACCTCTACGTGGTAGAAGAGCACAGAGAAACACAAAAGTACGAGGCATTTCCACGTTCTGTGGAGCTGGTTGTAAGATGCGGGGCATAACTTCAGTGTTAAGCGGAAAAGCCCTCCAGGAGGCAGGCGAGCCTTTGCTTTGCGCTTTACAGATCCCAGGGTCCGACAGCCGGAGAAGTTACTCCCGGACTCAGCTCTAAACCGGGAGTAATGACTTCACCCGCGTTTCCAGCTTCCTAGGACTGTGGTCACTGCGCGACGCGCCCAGAGGTGTCTTGGAGCGAAATGCTCAGGCGGATCGCGTCACGAACGCCACTCTCGGCAGCCTGGAGGCGGTCGTCACGCCGCACTCGCCCTGCCCGGCCTCCCTCACCCCTCCTCCTCCAGCACTTTAACCCACGTGCTTATGATCCTTAATCAGGGAAGACCCCTCCCCTTCGACTTTTCTTTGTAGGTCCCTATCTCCTGCCTTTTCTTTCTTTCTTCCTTTTTTTTTTTTCCTCAGAGTTACTTTCCTGCCTTTACCTCAGCAGCCCGCAGCGGCTGCATCTGAACTAAATCTGCCCTTCTTTTCTTAAAACAAAAACAGCAGGAGGGAAAAAGGAAAGGCTGGAGATTTAACTGCAACTACAGAGCAACCGTCCTGGGCTGCCCATCTGACACCAGTGGGTGGGGTGCAATCTGACACTTCCTTCCCTTTCCAGAAACGTGAGTGGAGCTGGCGCGCCCCTGGATCTGGGGGAGGGGAGACAGGAGGGAAGGTCCGCACTTCCGTCCTCGCGACTTTCTCCCCTGGAGACCCGCTATCAGTGCCAGCTGCCCTCTCCCTGAGCTGCTCGCAGGTTTGGCGCCTGGGAAACTCTTCACGTTCTGTTTTCTCCTGCTCCTGGCTCAGCCCCGGCTCCCGCCGCCCTGGCGTTCCTCCGACCCTACTCGAACCGGACACCCCCTTTCCCGCTGCCTCCAGCGCGACAGTGCGGGAACATCATCTCCCACAGAACATGGGCAGCCGCCCGGGGGCTCTCTCCTGAGCTCTCTCCTTCACAAATCGCACTGAGCGCAGCCGGGAATTCCTCTCACACCATAGTTTCTCAGCCTTGGAAGGCCTTGGGCGCAGCGCGCTAGGTGTCCCCACTTCTCAGCAAGCAGAGGCCCCGCGGGAACCTTGAGCTCAGAGACACCCTTGAGCCTCGCCGGTCGGAAGAGTGGGCGCTGCGGCCCAGCGGAGGCCAGACGTGCAGCCTCGGGCGCCCGGCACAGCGAGGGTGCACTGAGGGGACAGCCCAGGCGCCCACTCGGGCGCGGGAGGAAGTTTCTCTGGCGGCGCGGGGAGCGTGGTGGACGCGCCCTGGGCGCACGCCCAGGCGGCCTCCTCCCCAGCCCTCGAGACCGTCCTCAGGCCGCGAGGAGGAGCTTGCTGGAGGCTTCGAGGCTGTCCAGAGCCAGAGAGCAAGGAGTGCGGAGTCTCCCGCCTCAGCTGGGAAGGGGGAGTGGCGCTGGCGGGCTGGAGCTGGGAACCCAGCGAGCGCCTGACCTTCCTCCTCCTCTTCCTCACCCTCTGAGAGAGACTTGGGATCTGGGCGAAGGTTCTAGCGGCTGCAGGAGATCCCCAGACTCCTTTTCCTAGAAGGCTGGGGATGGATCTCCTGCTCCTGCGTCCACCCGGGCACTTGGAGCGCGCGGGCGGCGCGTGAGCCGGGCATTGCTCTCTACCTCCCTCGGCAAACCCCGGGTCGGCCCCGCCTGGTAGCTTTGCCCAAGCCCCTTTCCCTTTCCAGCCCAAAGCCGCCGGCGTTCCGGGAGGGAGAAGAAGGTGGCCCTCGGGCACAGCCCCGCCGAGATGTCGGCGCAGAGCCTGCTCCACAGCGTCTTCTCTTGCTCCTCGCCCGCCTCAGGAGGCTCGGCCTCGGCCAAGGGCTTCTCCAAGAGGAAGCTGCGCCAGACCCGCAGCCTGGACCCGGCCCTGATCGGCGGCTGTGGGGGCGAGGCAGGCGCAGAGGGCGGCGCTCGAGGGGCCACGACGGGCCGCCTCTACTCCCCAGTGCCGTTAGCCGAGGGTCTCGGCTTCCGCTCTGCGTCCTCGCCTCGGGGCCCGACCCCCCGGGCCGCCCGGTCCCCGCAGCCCAGACCCCTTTGCTCGTCCTTCTCGACACCCAGTACCCCGCAGGAAAAGTCACCGTCTGGTAGCTTCCACTTTGACTATGAGGTCCCCCTGGGTCGCGGCGGCCTCAAGAAGAGCATGGCCTGGGACTTGCCGTCTGTCCTAGCCGGACCGGGCAGTGGCCGCAGCGCGGCGAGCATCCTTTGCTCCTCAGGAGGAGGCCCCAATGGCATCTTCACTTCTCCCAGGAGGTGGCTCCAGCAGAGGAAGTTCCAGCCCCCACCCAACAGCCGCGGCCAACCATATGTGGTGTGGAAGTCTGAGGTAGGGACCAGCGGCGGTTCACGTCCTCTTGGTCCAAGGCTGGGCGCCCTGAGCAGTTCCACGGGGACGGCTTTAATTCTATCACACTTACAGAGCCAGGCACTCGCGCCGAGGGGTTTCTATGGTGTGGCTGTTCCACTTCAGCTAGTTAAATGGTGCCTGGAAATGGGACGTCCCTAGTGGCCACCGCGTGTGCCCGTGTGTGTCTTGCAGGACTTGTTGGCTCCACTGTGGAGCGGTCATGGGAGCTGGAGAAAGAGATGGTGTTCTGGTTTCCTGTTTGTGCTGCAGGCAATTTCAAAGCGTCACCTTATCCCTTCAACCAAAGTTGATACTTTACGAACTCAAATGATCTATTGCTAAGCTGTTTGTAAGGATTGGATGACATATGTTTTGAAACGTGTCTGCCATTTGGTTGTTCTATGAAGATTCAGGAACGTTATTTCAGACTGTGTTGTTGCTAGTGTGTGTGTGTGTGTGTGTGTGTGTGTTTGGGTGGCAGGAGGAGTAATTCCTAGACTTATCTAGTTTTGACCTTTTCCATGAAGGGGTAATTTCTGAAATCTATGGTACTGAGTACTAGTTTGACCTAGAAGAAGAAAAGAAAATCTCTGCTTGGGGATATGAAAGATCGTGGAAATATGCCCAAATTTCACTAAGAACAATTAGTAGTTAGTCAGGAATCAGTAAAACATAGGGAATTGAGAGGGAGCTATTTGATGTCCTTAAAATGTGTGCTGTCTGGTTAAGAAGAATGGAGAATAGATCTGTTGGGAAACTGTCATTTATGGGCACTTGGAAATCAGCACATTTTCTGAGAATAAATAGTAGTTGTTTTAAAAATGAACAACTGCTAGCTTTTTCAGTCCACAAACTCTATAGGTTTGCCTTGGGTCTGTTTCCATAAGGCAAGAGAGATTTCATCAGTTGTAATTAAATATTTTAAAATACAGTTAGCATTACAGAAACGAAATGAAATACCATGTAATTGCTAGAGATTTAGACTAAATACACAACAACGCAAAACCGTTTCCAAATAGCATCCAAGATCATACCCAGCTCTGTTAACATGAAATAACTCTTAGATTTTGGCTTTATTTGACAGCCTTGGAAAAATCAGCATTATTTGTCAGGAATATTACCATCACATATTATTGTTAGTTACTGTCTGAAAGGAACTGCTGCTGTTGAATGAGGAATACTAATTATAAAATAAAAACTGACAAACATTGTTAACCATTCTGCCCATTTTCTTGAGGTAGATAGACAGTAGGAAAAAAGCCGAGGCGGACAACAAGAGGTTACTTGCAAACCAGGGAACTCAGGATTAGAAAGTGGATAGAGAATTGAAATGTCAAACTTCTCCTGGTCTCTAGGAGGGCTTGGATTCCCACTATACTTCAGAAGCATACATTTTCAGATTAATTTGTAAGAGGAGAGAGAGAGAGAAATGTAAATGTACGTCAACTTTTTGGATTTGATAGGCACAGACATTCACATTTAAAACCAATTTCATCAGTAAGAATGTTCCTGCTTTTCTTAGCAACCATATACATATTTGGACTGTAGTGTACAGATGCTGTTTATTGCTGTTATTTCCAAAAGATATGCGACGTCTTATAAATTATCTTCTTGTTTATTAAGATCTCATGATCAATAGATGAATGGCTGAACTGCAGTGGTAGGGTGTGGCTTCTAATTGTTGCATGTAGTGGGTAGTCTGCATGAAGCTTGTCTACCATAACTTTTACCTTTTTCTTGTGGTCAAAACTATGTATATAGCCATCTACAAAAGAACAATTTTCTCATAGCTTTTTGTTTGTGTGTATGTGTGTTGGGGTGGAGGCAGAAATCCCTTTATGATTGAGGTGGACATGGAGCGATGGGATAGAGTCCTGGCATGTAGGTCCAATACTGGTTTTGTTTAGTAGATGCCAAGATATCCTAACATAACCCCTGGGTCTGGAATTTAATGACCTGGATTATCTTTCAAAGGTTTAATGCCCTGGAACCCTCTCAGAAACCAAGAAAATTCATCCTATTGGACACTACTTGTCCTTCTCGTTTGCAATCAAACTGGGTCCATAGTCCTAAAACAGAATCTTTACTAATGATACCAGAAGTCCAGCAAGTGAGCATTTTGCAAGGTTGCTTAGAGGCTCTGAGGGGAGATCTGATTCATAATAGTCTTGATGCTTGAACTTGTTAAGATTCCATGTACCTTTTATAGTTTGTTCAAGTTTTCTATTTTTCTCCCATTGACTCCATAGGAAAACCTGGGAATCCACCTTCAGATTTAGCCATTAAATGGTCACATCCATTGTCTGGTTTTAAAATAAATTGCTTATACCACCATTCTGTTCCCAAGACTCTCATAAATTCCTGCAGCTCTGTTACTTGTGCCCACTCAAAGTTCACAAATGGCCATTTTGTGGCCAAAATCTGGGAGATGTAAGACAAAGTGAGCTACAACCCTGTTAGTATTTCCTCACTGTGTGTTTCAGGATTGCTTTAGCACAATCTATTCATGGACATCTTGTTTCTACTCTTATCGATTGAGCAGAAATGAGGAGATAAAGGGATAAATGGTACAGGAAGACACAGTTGGGGCATGTTTCTCCACTTGTGTCCTTACTAACCAAGCTCTGCCTCTGACTCTCATCACAGATGCGGGTATAAGGGCTTGTTACAATCTGTAATCCTGGGCTTCTCTTAATTCTTGTGGATCAGAGCTGGAATTATGCTTGTAGCTGACGGGGAGTTTGCCAACTTCCATTACTAAAATAGTTAACTTCTATAACTAGTTAGTTACTTCTATAACTAAACTTTTTCTGGATATCCATGGCTTCTGTACTTTTTTCAATCATGTCAGAAGCATTTCTTGAGCATAAGAATTTCTGTCAGTACCAGAAATGCAGAGAGACTGAAGCACAGGGTCATCCCCTAAAGAGCTCACAGGCTAGTGAGGGCTGGATGAGTTAACTAAAAGGCACAGTGCAAAAGGATTATCACAGTGAAGAGACCAAAGAGGAATGGGTGATGATTCATTGTGCCCTTGGGAGCCTTGGAAGTCTTCACTGTGCAGAGACCATTTGCACTTGATCTTCAAGGATGACTACCATTTACAAGGAGAAGGAGAAAAGTGATTCCTTGATGAGAAAGAAAAGAGTGGACAGGCAAAGGCACAGAGGAACCGTGATGCCAGAGTTCCCAAAGAAAACTTAGTAGGGCTTAAGTGCAATGATTTGTTTGGAGAGGGAGGTTAGGACACCTAACAGTTTAATATGTGTATTAACCACATGGCATTTTAATGTAGTAATCTAATGAAATCAGAAATTAGACCCATGGGAGTGGATTTACAGGCATAGATAAAATGACCGGTAAAATGACAAAGTATAGTCCCCATCCTCCAAGAAGCCCCCTTGACATCACATTTGCAGAGAAGTTAAGGGATAGAGGGTGTTTCTGAAGTGAAAAGTTTAGTGTTCCAGGAGGAGAGTTGTGTCTCACTGCCTGTCATATAATAGTGTTCAGCAGATAGGGTAGTGGTAATTACAAGAGTCCTACTGTGCAGTTCTTAGGAGTTTTGTTCTTCTTTCCTGGCATGTGTCAGCTGGGGCTTTAAATTAGAAACAAAACTGCCTTTCAAAAGGTATTGAGGATATGGAAAAAGTATGGGATGTTTAAATAGAGAAGAATTAATGGTAAACATAGATGATTATTTTAAATTGCACATGAACTTTATGGACACCCAGTATGATGATGGAAACTGGGATTATATTTTAAAATGTCGCAGAAAGGAATAGTATGATTAATATAGAGGCTCAGTCATCCTACCAAAGAGGAAGTGATTAGAGTAAGACAGCTTCAAACAGGAAATTGAAAAGGGGTGTTTTAAAAGGAATTTTCTGAAAACAGCAAAATGCCTTAGGATTTTTTAAGTATGGAAAAATATTCAACTTAATTTTCTCTCTCTCCCTTTCTACGCCCCCCCATCTCTCTTCTAGAATTCCTTTCAAAGGTAACTTATTACTTAAATAGGGAATGATGTAATGACAGCTTCTCAGATTCCTTGGAATTGAGCTTTCACTGCCATTTGGGGATTTGAAAGATGGAAAGAGCACATTTTAGATTCAGGAAGGATGTTGGGTAGCATCTAGCTTGAAACTCCTCACTTTGCAGTTAAAGAGAGGGACTGAAAAACTTAAGTGGCTCAAACTTGGACAAAGAGCTAAGGGCAAAACCACTCTGAAATCCTTCCTGACTCTCAATATAAACTGCCAAACTTCTAGGAAAAGTAAGCAGTGATGACTACTTCCATTGTCTGTTGAGCACCTTAAACCTTGGCAATGTCTTTTCTGTCCCCATTGCTTACTGAAACCATTCTCTCAAAGCTCCCTAAATTCCAAGAATCTTCTTTAGACCCCTTTGGTCAGACTTCTGGACAAAACCGAGGGCACCTTTCCCCCTCCTTGCTCCTCCTTTCCACACTGTACACAGAGATTCTCAATTCCTTCCTCCCCTCTACCATCTCCTCCTGTTCCTCTGTCTCCAGGCCTATCTTTTCCAGCCATTCTCACTATTCTGTGTTTTTCTTTCAGGTCATTCTCCCTTAATCATCTCATTCACTTTTGTCACCTCGTGTGGTACATGTCACGACACATTTGGGATTTATAGAAATAGGACCTCATGTTTTCATAGTGAGATTTTGATTCTTCTGATCTGGTGTGCACATAAGGAAAAGTGTGTTTTATATCAGAATCTCATTCAAAAACCACGGGAATCTGAATGCTGACAGCAGTTCTCCCAGAGCCCAGAGACTTGCCTTTGGGACATGACACCTATTCTAAAGTTTACTGCATTAACCCTGAGCCATTGCTTAGATAAAGACAATGAGACTAAGACTATGACTGTGTTACAATATAGCAAAAAAACCTTAGAATGTAATGCATGAAAAAATGAAATTAGTTATTATGTTAGCTGGTAAAGAATGATGTTTTAATTAACTAGTGGGGAAATGCAAATCAAAACCACAGTGAGATATCACTTTATATTCAAGAGGATGGCTATAATCAGAAAGATAATAACAAGTATTGAAGAAAGTGTGAAAATATTGAGATTCTCATACAATGCTAGTGGGAATGTAAAATGGTACAGCAGCTTTGCAGAAAAGTTTGGCAGTTTCTCAAAACTTAAACCTTGGCTCGGCACCTGTGGCTCAATTGGCTAAGGCGCCAGCCCCGTACACCTAAGGTGGCGGGTTCGAATCCCCAGCCCGGGCCGCCAAACAATGATGGCTGCAACCAAAAAATGGCCGGGCGTTGTGGCAGGCGCCTGTAGTCCCAGCTACTTGGGAAGCAGAGGCAGAAGACTCGCTTGAGCCCAGGAGCTGGAGGTTGCTATGAGCTGTGATGCCATGGCACTCTACCCCGGGGGATAGCTTGAGGCTCTGTCTCAAAAAAAAAAAAAGAAGTACAGAAAAATGAAATTCATGCCAAAGAGGCTGGGGAAGCTCAGGAGAGTCCTCTGTAGTCCCCAGGCCCTGAGCTCCCTTCCTAAGTATCTTCCCTAGTGGAAAGGATGTCAAGGGCATCAGTTATAATGAAAATCTACTCTTGCACCTACCCACATATTCCTTCTGTTCCCTGACAAAACCTTCCATCCATTTAAGCAAGCCTCCTTCCTCCTGCTCTCTTTCCTCTACATATCAATGATAATACATTCATTTATTCATCCATTCATTCACTATCAATTGCCTACTAAATGCCAAGCCCTGTGCTAACCCTTAAATATGTAAAGCTAAATTAGAAAGCTGCCCCTGCCACTGAGGAGCTCATGATCTGGTCCAACAAAGTTAAGTAAACAAATAACTGCATACAGTGAAATGAGTTCTATAATAAAGAGAATTATAAGGTTTTGAGTTAGCCCAAAGGAAGGAGTAATCAACTATGCCTAAAAGGAGCCAGGGAAGGGGAGGTTTGGGCTAGACCCAGAAGAAACAGTGAAGAATTTGCTAATCCCTTTGGAAGAGGGAAATGACTTAGCTATTGTCAAGTTTTCCTACTTAGTAGAACCCACCAAGTTACCAAGAGACCAGGATAGGAGAGGGAAAGGATGATGAAGAAAAGGCAAGATAAATGGCTTAGATATGACACGTAGAAAACAAAAGATTCAGTACAGAACAAAAAGGACAGAAAGAGAAGAGCATTATCACTGAGTTAATTAAGTAGATGAAACCAAAGAGTAGAAACAGAAATATACCTCTAAAAAACCCCAAGTTCAGAGTTCTCAGTGGATGAGGCCTCAAAAGACGTGGTGAGACAAGCAAGGAAGAGGAAGAAATGTTAGGCAGCAAGCTTTCTTGAGACAAATTGTTGTCTTCTGCCTGCTTTGCCCCTGGAGAAAAAGGGAGCTGAACCTCCTTACGATGAACACCAGATGGTGCTACATGCATAGCCAAAAACAAATCAGAGGCGCCATTTCCTGCCCCCATCTTAAGTGGTGGAATATCCAATACTATGCTCTTCCACTGCCTAACTGCATAAAAATTACACTTCTAGGGTGATGGTAGGGGGAGGCTTAAGGAAGCCAAAAAAGGAGTTATTGAGCTGGACCTCAATTCTTCACTGAAATATTGTCCTCTTTGAAAGCAGCCCCTTCAGAAAAGCCAACACTGTATGTCTGTCTCTCCTAAAATAGCAAGCTCTTTTCTTTTAAAGTAGAACCAAGTCTGACTCACTTTCATGGTCCCAATAAGGTTTAGTAGGGATGGAAATCAATAACTACTACTGGGTATAGAAATAAGAAAATAAATGTACAATCAAGCACTGCCCAACTCCAAGGCATCTAACAACTAGCATTATAATTAGGCAGCCTGGTTCCAAGTCTTGACTCTTAAGTAGTTGTGTGACTATGAACAGGAGTTCAGCCTGTTTCTTCAAAGTAAAATGGGAATCAAAATTCCTGCCTGCCTCAAAGAATTATCCTAAAACCCAGGGAAATCCTAACTGGAATGTATAAACATGTAGCATTATATTTATTCACACAAAATTTGTAGAACCCTACAAATAAAGCTTTATGGTGGCTGGCAATACAGGCCTATTAAAGTGAGGTTCAGGTGGCATATG
Organism: Galagoides demidoff; assembly: GCA_963574575.1. Lineage (NCBI taxonomy): Eukaryota > Metazoa > Chordata > Mammalia > Primates > Galagidae > Galagoides > Galagoides demidoff. The sequence continues at coordinate 31,800 of CAUYQV010109408.1, forward strand.
GGCTCTGGACACCATCAAAAGGGAATATGTGCAAGCCTGTTTGGGGGTGGCAGAGTGTCTCTATTTCTGAGTGCCACAGTGGTCATTTAGCTCTGGAGGCCCTGGGGAACAGGGAGGACTAGGAGCTTAGTTTTATCCCCAAACTTGGAATGTCTCCTGCCTAGATTCTTTTGCCTCTGGAATGGAAACAGTACATGTTTTTCAGACAGATGAATTAAGGGGATGCTGAAACAGCAGCACTTAGCCCCTAATTGGCAAAGGGCCCAAGAACCAGGGACCCAGAGTATAGCCAGAAATCAGCTTAGAGACCAGACCTGTCTTTCCCTCTAGAAGTCCAGCCCATGGAAATGAATCTGGTAAGGCTGCTGCCTCACTAAAGGCAGCACCCTGAAGGTGTCAAAATTCCTAGCTCACTACTCAGCAAAGCACTTGCCCTCTCTGAGCCTTTATTTCCCCAACTCTAAAATAAGGATAATGATCGTATCCACCTCAAGGGCATGTAGTGATTAAAAGCAATAATGCATTTAAGTACTTAATACCGGCTCTTAAGAAATCCTTCCCCACCCCCCAAATAAATAGTACCTATCATTAAAAGATAACAGAAGAAACCCAACCTCATTTTCCTTTACATGGATTTCTGCCAAAACTTTCCAAGTAGAGTCCCTAGGCTACTAGAATCATTTCCTAAAAGACAGTCTTAGGTAGGCCTCCTCCTTTCTGAAAAACAAAACAAAACAAAAAATAGGCTTTGACTCTTATTGCCTTCCACATCCTACAATACTTCATGAGCATCATAACGTCCCAGGAATTTAGCCTCATACACTACACTCAATCTTAATGTCCAAGCCCTTCCTACCCATCCACTCATCTCCTCCCTCTTGACATTTTAATCCTTAGAGTTCTTATCCCATAAGCTGGAACAGAGCCTGCATCAAGTGTGTGCTCACTGCTCCTTCTTATGTATGAGTCTGGCTACCCCAGGAGCAGTGAATTCCTTATAATTGGTAGCACGGACATGGTTCCTAGATGTCAGGAAGTGCACAGATTGACTAACTGGCACTCCCCTTTCATAAATCTTCGGCCATAGTTTTTAAATCATGTTTTATTTCAACAAAATCCAGACTATTAGAGTTAGAAGTACTCTCATAACAGAGCTGAGTGTTCTCCTACTTTAGCCCCTTCATATTACCAATAGGAAGTAAGTCCTAGAAGGGAAAGGGATTTACCCAAAGTCATGTAAGTCAGTCCTTAAGAACATTTAAACTCTATGTAAGAAAGAGCTATGGACAGTAAGAAGAAATGTTTTTCTTTCTTTCTTTTTTTTTTAATTAATTATTTTTTATTAAATCATAACTTTGTACATTGATGCATTTATGGGGTTCAGGGTACTGCTTCAATATACAATGTGAAATGTTTACATTGAACTAAGTAATACATCTGTCACAATTATACTCATTTCTTAAAGTTTTGAAATGTACCATTGCATCATGCACATTAGGTGAGGTCCCCCAAATACCCTCCCTCCTCCCATATCCCCCCTCCTTTCCCCTCCCTCTCTCTTCCCTTCTACTTTCTGGACTATAGCTATGTTTTGCCATTCATATTTGAGTGTGTAGGTGGTTATATGTTGATTTCATAGTAGTACTGAGTACATTGGTAAGAAGAAATGTTTATGAAGTTTCTTTGGGGAATAGTATATTACAGTAGAACCTCTTTAAGTTGACCACCTAAGGGTCGATAACAAGCTGGTCAACATACAGAGGTGGTCAACATAAGGAATTAGGCCTACTATATTGATATGTACATGTAGTGCTTATCTGGTCTATAAAAATCAGGTCAACTTAAGGAGGTGATCAGTGTAAGGAGGTGGTCTACTAAAGGGGTTCTACTGTATTGATTTATATCTAAGAGAAGCAGAACAGAGGCAGGTTTAAGGATAAACGACTACCAATAAGCCATGGGATCCCTGGGACATTTCTCCCTCTAAGGCTTACAGGGAGAAAATATAGAAATAAGCTTCTCCCCAGGAGGAATAACTGTCCAGGGCAACCACCAGAAACCTAAGTTCCCAAAGCAGTTTTGGAAGGATGACACAGCCTGGGCAGCTATGTCAGCATGGTCTCAGAGGCCAGGTGGTCCACACTCAAAGGGAAACAGGAGGTTCCTAAAACCTGGTAGGACCTTACCTTTCCCAAAAGGACAGAGTCTTACCTTTCCTGAAGGTCATGCAGACTCTGCTCAGCTCGGTGTAACCCCTCCAAGTCCTTCATCATCTTCTTCATGTGCTCCTTGGAGTAACGGTTCTGGATATAGGCAAACCAGCAGCCGCCCACACCAATAACGATAGATACCACCAACATGAAGTCCTTGAGGTGATTATGGCGGGTCACTGCCAGAGAGGAGAGGTTATGGTGAGTCAGGGTGCTGACTACATCCTTAGTCTTATAGACTCCACTCCTGGAGACTGATATTATTCCTGGTATACCAGATCTGAGCTCTGAGCCACAGCAGAGAAACTTGAAAGGGACATGATAAGGAAGAAGGGACTGCTACTGCAGCCTCTGTTTGGGTTGTGCTGTGGGCTCTGAGGAGCCATAGATGTGGGAGTCAGGGAAAAGGCCATTAGAGAAGGTAAACAGGACTGGCAGGATCCTTGGGCTTAGGAAGGGCATGAGACTCAAGGACCCAGGTAGAGCCACCAAGTTAAGAGATTCTCTTGGATTCCAGGAGAAGAAACATATTGCTAGAAACCATACGAAGTGGAGGCCCAGTCTGACAAAAAAGGGTTAGAGTCACAGCTCCTCACTGAAAGGCTGAGCAGCAGGACATGGGGATGGTATGGGATCGAAGACAGATACCCAGTACAGGGTGGTAGCCATGTCCTTTATATGTTTATTGTGGGCTCTAAAAGAGAAAACTGGGGGTCCTCTAGTGCCATCTCTAGCCTCCAGGCAGGCTTACACTTCTAGCTATACCGCAGTCCTCACTCTCCTATATTTCCAGTCCCAAGAGGAGACATTTCCATAGGTCAATAAGTTGCCTTTCTTTCTGAAACATATCTGCCTCCTCCATATCCTCCAGCAGAGCCTGGGTTACCCTTTGTCTCTCCTGTTTATTAAAGATTTTTAATCTTGGCTTTCTTTTTTTTTTTTTTTGTTTTTGATACAGAGCCTCAAGCTGTCCCCCTGGGTAGAATGCTGTGGCATCACAGCTCACAGTAACCTCCAACTCCTAGGCTCAAGCGAGTCTTCTACCTCAGCTTCCCAAGTAGCTGGGACCATAGGTGCCCGCCACAACACCAGCTATTTTTTGGTTGCAGCCGTCACTGTTGTTTGGCAGGCCCGAGCTGGATTTGAACCCACCACCTTAGGTGTATGTGGCTGGCGCCTTAGCCACTTGAGCCACAGATGCCGAGCCTAACCTTGGCTTTCTAGAGTTTCTCAATTCCAACATCCCCTTTACCTTCTTACCAAAAGTCAGCAGCACCCGCACTCAAACAAAACAAAGAACACCCCCTCACACTATTATTTCCAAATACTTCAAAGTACTTAAGGAGTATGTGTGTATTGGGCCTAACTATTTTATTTGGTCCCTTATACTACCTAGTCCAGATCAATTTGGAACCACATTCTATTATTTTGCTCAACTTAATATTCTCATCCAAGTCATGAATAAGACAGAGTAAGGGTAAGATCCAACGGTCACCCCCTCCCTCTAAAGTAATACTGTTCCACCTCTCAGATCCATTGAATTTTTTCAACTAGTTCTGACTCAAAGTACTAGCATCCACCCCATCCATACCTCTACCTTGTCAAATGCACAGAGCTAAAGTCTGGATATTCTGCCTGCCACATCCATGAGCTACCAAGCTTGGTGGAAAGAAAATGACTCTAATGTTCTGGCTAATTTAGTCTTACAGTTCCTTAGTCATCATCACTTGCTTATATGCCAATGTCTAGCACAGCTTTGACCAGAATACAGAATCATTCAATAAGTCTTTAAAGGATTGATTCTTTTTTTTTTTTGAGACAGAGCCTCAAGCTGTCCCCTTGGGTAGAGTGCCATGGCATCGCAGCTCACAGCAACCTCCAACTCCTGGGCTCAAGCAAGTCTCCTGCCTCAGCCTCCCAAGTAGCTGGGACCACAGGCACCCACCACAATGCCCAGCTATTTTTTGGTTGCAGCCGTCATTGTTGTTTGGCGGGCCCGGGCTGGATGCGAACCCGCCACCTTAGGTGTATGTGGCTGGCGCCTTAGCCACTTGAGCCACAGGCGCCAAGCCGAGGATTGATTCTTTATTGATAAACCTCATGTATGATTGATAATATCCCCTTAATCTGAATAAGAAAGGTAAAGAAACAGAAAAAATATAAAATATTTCAGGCATTTATACTCAAATTTATAATCTCTAATCCTCACTACTCTGTAAAGTAGAGTATTAGTATTCTCATTCTATAGACCAGGAACTGAGGCTCTATAAGGAACACCGACTTGCTAGTACATAAAAAGTGGCAGGGCTGGATCCAAATCTAGATTTGCCTGACTGCATTTTTTTCTGCTACACCATACTTTCTTTCTTTCTTTTTTTTTTAAGAGACAGAGTCTCACTTTGCCGCTCTCAGTATAGGGCTGTGGCATCACAGTTCACAGCAACCTCCAACTCCTGGGCTTAGGCAATTCTCTTGCCTCAGCCTCCCAAGTAGCTGGGACCACAGGCACCCGCCACAACACCCAGCTATTTTTTGTTGCAGTTTGGCCAGGGCCAGGTTTGAACCTGCCACCCTTGGTATACGGGGCCAGTGCCCTACTCACTGAGCCACAGGCACCGCCCTATACCATACTTCCTTACAGCAACTTTCTCACCCATGTAGCAAGTATTGTTTCTGCTTTGTTACAGATAAACGTCTCTCACCATAGAGATGTCTATATTCCCCCATCTAACTTGAGTGTGGCTCTAAGAATTCTAGGGCCTGAGTTTTCTCCCATTGTTCTCAGGATAGTGAAGACCCAAATGGCAAATGGCAAAGTCTACAGTTAAATATAAGGCTTCATAAAGAAGGATTCTTGTGCCATCAAAGGAAGCAAGTGAGACTCTGCCTCAAAAAAAAACCCACTCAAAACAAAGTGTATATAGAATGCAAATAACAGTTCCCAGGGATAAGAAGATTATGGCCAGCTGTATTGCACAACCTCTGCACAAACTCAGCTCTCAGAATCTACCTTATACCTAGTAAACACAACCAGGGCAGAGTGACCATTGAGGTTTCAGGAGAACAGATGTGGCTGGCTAGGTGAACAGAGCAAACAAGGGAAGCTGGCTGAGACTTGAGAAACCACAGGATGACAGAATTCCCAGCCTAAGTGCTGCAAATAGATTTTAGCAAAATGAGGTCAACTGTTAACACCATCAGGCCTGAGATAGAGGAGGGAAGTGTAAAAAATGAGATACTGACATGTTAACAGGGTCAGGCACAATGATGAAAGTTTTCAGGATACCACTTAGCATTGAGAAAGTAAGCCTCCAATCATTATCACCTCCTGAAATCCCCTTTCCCACCGTATTCTCTCCACCTGCTCTACGGCCCACAATATCCTGGCAGATACAGATATTCATCCCTCACTGCCAAAATATGTGCTAGAATTTTTTTTTTTGTCACTTACACAGCCTTCTTTGCTAGGGTATCAGTTCAACCTGTAAGAATTAATCCTGGGCCCTCTTCCCTTCTAGCTATAGCCCAACAAATGTTTTAGCTGCCCCCAACTATCCACAGATACTCTATAGGTAGCAATTTTCCCCCAAACCAAGGTAAGCCAGATTCCTCTCCCAAATCCCCTCACTCCTATAGTCTGGAGAGGTCTAGCCTCTTTCTATATAACTTCCAGCATACATCCCCTAGTTCCTACTCTTTGCTAGGTCTTAAGCTGTATGCTGATGACAGATGAACAAAACTGTCTCTGTCATCAAGGAGTTATTAGTTTAAAGGGTAAAAGACACAGAAACAAATTATTATAAAGAAAACAGGTAAAAAGGGCTGTGGGTGGGCAGCACCTATGGCTTAAGGAGTAAGGTGCTGGCCCCCTATGCCAGAAGTGGTGGGTTCAAACCCAGCCCTGGCCAAAAAAAAAAGGGCTGTGGGTTCCTAGAGGAGAATAAAAGGAAAAAGTTGAGCATGCCTGAGAAGAGACTGGAAAATTATCCTAGAGGAGGTCTGAAGGGTGAGTTGGAGCATAATAGAAAGCAGAGAGACCAAAACAAGCTTTGCTAAAGAGGGAGCCACTCCTGCTCACTGGGGACTTTCTTCTATTATCTAAGCCATTGAAGGAGGAAGATACACATAAGTTTTTTGTTTTTTTTCCCCCTCTCTACAACTTCTTATCCCAACAATTATTCTGCAGGCCCCTCTCTGCACCCTTCTCAATATTCCTATTAAAAGTACAAAGGGCACACTAGCCCTTAGCTGGACAAAGGCATATACTTCAAATAGTTTTTAAGATATTTGCTACCTGGCTCAGCACCCATCATAGCACAGTGGTTATGGTGCTAGCCACATGCACCAAGGGTGGCGGGTTCAAACCTCGCCCTGGCCTGCTAAACAATGACAACTGCAACAACAAAAAAAAAATAGCTGGGCATTGTGGCAGGCACCTGTAGTTCCATCTATTTGGGAGGCTGAGGCAAGAGAATCACTTAAGCCCAAGAGTTTGAGGTTGCTATGAGCTTGGATGCCACAGCACTCTACAGAAGGTAACATGATGAGACTCTGTCTCAAAAAAAAAAGAAAAGAAAAAGAAAAAGAAAGAAAGAAACTGCATCTCACCATATTTCCCATGCTAGATTCAAACTCCTAGGCTCTAGCAATCTTCCAGCCTCAGCTTTCTGAGTATCTGAGACTATAGGCACACATAAGTGTGCCCAGCTAATTTTTCTAAGAAAAATCTTGTCTGCAGAGAAGACAAAGACTCCTCAGTGAACCTCTCTTCCCTAGATCTGAGGCTGCTGTGGACAGATAGTACCTGTTCCCTCGGTAGACTCTTGGCTATTGCATGATAAACCTTTGATATGAGATTTCTCAAACTTCAGACAAACGGCAAGATTTTTGTTATGGCTGGGCAAGCAAGCCTAGGTACCCTGGGGTGGTTGTCTACTATAGAGTTAGTATCTGCCCACTCGGCCTTAAGAACTCACTATAAGTTCAGAATGCAGGTCAAAGCCAGCACAAGCCATCACCTTGTTAGACAGGGAATAGCGCTGAAATACAGACTTCAGTCCATGCTTACAGAGGAAAATAAAGCCTGGCAAGGCATAGATCAGGGGACTTTTTGAAGGCATGCACCATGGACTCCATCCCTTGTCGAAGTCTCTTGGCAAAGAACTTCCTAGTATTTGCCTCAGACTCCAGCTGGCAATCATCAAAATTTTCCTTTAAACAAGCATAAGTAGAAAAATACAAAGACAATATTTACATCAGGGCAGCTGCTGGTTTCCAAAATAGCTTCCAGGAGTACACCTAGCTCTATCAGAACACTTAAATTACAATCATTAAATGGGCTTTCATGACCAAGCCCATTTTACAGATGAGAAAATCTAAGTCTAGGGAGAACTAAATTGCTAAAGGTCATTTCATAAAGCACAGACCAAACAGAGTTCTTAAAAGTGTAAGATGCAAACACCTGGAAGGAATAGACCTCCTTTCTTTTAGGAACAGTTCCTCCTGAAAATTATGGAATGTCATAGTTGAAAGGAACCAAAAGGATCTTATAGCCCAAGTATTTCATGATATAAAACCGAAAACACACCCTGAGAAAAGTGACCTACACATAGTGAGTGACAATTTTAAAAAGGACCAAGGTCTCCTGTCAGTTCCGGGTTCTTTCCTAAACTTTTCAAGAAGTTGTCTCAATGAAAGTCTAGGAGTTACAAAAGATCAAGCTGTACAGGCATACCTCAGAGATACTGTGGGTTCAGTTCCAGACCACTGCAATAAAGCGAATATCACAATAACGCAAGTCATACAAATTTTTTGGTTTCCCAGTATATATAAAAGTTAGAAGAGAGCCTACACTTAATGCAAAAACTACTGTTCAGGAGGCACCTGTGGCTCAAGGAGTAGGGTGCTGGCCCCATATACCAGAGGTGGTGGGTTCAAACCCAGCCCCAGCCAAAAACAGCAAAAAAAAAAAAAGTTATGTTTACACTATACTGTAGTCTATTATAAAGTATGCAATAGCCTTATGTCTAAAAATACAATGAGCATGCCTTAATTTAAAACCACTTTCTCTATTTAATGTGCAGCCAGGGTTGAAAACCAGTGGGCTAACAGAATCTCAACAGCAACAGGAATTTTCTGAATTGCCTACTTAGCCCTTTTTCCCCAAACTAGGCTTTTGCACCCCTCATAAGACTTGGCCACAAACCACTCCATCATAATTTATCTCACAGGGGGCTCTCAACAGTGTGTGAGATATTATTCATTTCTTATCTTTCCTTAACCAGTGAATACAAAGGCCAAGGCAGAAGGATAGTTTGAGCTCAGAAGTTTAAGAAAAAACCTGAGCAAGAGCAAGACCCTCTCTCTACTGAAAATAAGAAAACATTAGCACAGCTAATTTGTGTTGTTGTTTTTGTTTTTTTTTTTCTGAGACAGTCTCACTTTGTCACCCTTGGTAGAATGCCGTGGCGTCACAGCTCACAGCAACCTCCAACTCTTAGGCTTAGGTGATTCTCTCGCCTCAGTCTCCAGAGTAGCTGGGACTACAGGAACCTACCACAACGCCCAGCTATATTTTTGTTGCAGTTTGGCCGAGGAGGGGTTTGAACCCACCACCCTCAGTATATGGCGCCGGTGCCCTACTCACTGAGCCACAGACATCGCCCAGCCCGGCTAATTTTTAGCTCCTGAACCCAGGAGTCTGAGAATGCTGTGAGCTAGGTTGATGCCATGGCACTCTAGCTTGGGGCAATAGAATGAAACTCAGCCTCAAAAAAAAAAAAAAATTACTGTTTGTGCATACCTTTTTTTTTAAAGACAGAATCTCACTCTTTCACCCTCAGTAGAGTGCCATGGTGTCACAGCTCACAGCAACCTCTCACACTCAAGCGATTCTCTTGCCTCAGCCTCCCAAGAAGCTGGGACTACAGGTGCTCCCCACAATGCCTGGCTATTTTTTTAAGAGGCAAGTTCTCACTGCAGCTCAGGCTGGTCTCAAAACTCAACAATCCACCTGCCTTAGCCTCCCAGAGTGCTAGGATTACAGGAGTAAGTCACCATGAGCCATTGTTTGTGTGTACCTTAATTTAAATTATTTCATCACTAAAAAATTCTGACGTAGAGAAATGAAGTGAGCATATACTATTAGGAAACAGTGTTGTGGCTCGGCGCCTG
>CAUYQV010109410.1:0-25792 GCA_963574575.1 Galagoides demidoff
ATCGTCTGTCATAAACTCTTACAATCTTTTTTTTTTTTTGTAGAAACAGTCTCACTTCATCGCCCTCAGTAGAGTGCTGTGGCATCACACAGCTCACAGCAACCTCCAACTCCTGGGCTTAGGCAATTCTCTTGCCTCAGCCTCCCAAGTAGCTGGGATTACAGACACCTGCCACAATGCCTGAGTTTTTTTTTTTGTTGTTGGAGTTTTGGCCAGTTACCACCACCCTCGGTATATGGGGCCAGCGCCCTACCCACTGAGCCACAGGTGCTACCCAACTCTTACAATCTTACTTGTCCTTCTGAACCTTCTTCAGATTTCTGTGTTCCTCTGAAGTTATTAAAAATGAACAAAGTCCAGATACCACTGTGCAGTAATATTTATCTAACTACCACTGTGCAGGCAAAAGTCAAGAAGCAACCTTAAACAGCAATAGCCAGGCACCGTGGTTCATGCCTGTAATCCTAGCACTCTGGGAAGCTGGGGCAGGTGGATTGCTTGAGCTCATGAGTTCAAGACCAGCCTGAGCAAAAGCAAGACCCCATCTCTATTAAAAATAGAAAAACTGAGGCAAGAGGATTGCTTGAGTCCAAGAGTTTGAGGTTACTATGAGTTATGACACCACAGCACTCTATCCAGGGAGACAGAGTGAGAATCTGTCTCAAAGAAGAAAAAAAAAAAAGCAATAATAATAAAAAATATCTTACACTTAAGCAGTGATTTACAGTGTTCACTGAATCTTATTCCACTCCCACAGCAGCCTGGAAAGAAACACTCACTGCACCTTGCCTAAGGACACACAGGTATTAAGCCAACCTCAACCACAAGTCTAAGTGCATTTTTCACTGTACCAGAGTTGTCTCAACTCTGTTACACATGCCATAACCCATGCACAAAACTCCTCGCCTTTTACTCACTCGGGAGCTCTGCAGACCAATCATAACCATGGCTACTTTTCATGTGTCTCACAAGGGTAAGCACATGAATTTGTACATGGGTGTACAAGGCTTTGAGTACGTATGTCTCTATTCTCAAATTAGAAGCAGAAAATTTATTTTTTTCTCACTCTGTCACCCTGGGTAGTGTTGTGGCATCATCGTTCACAGCAACCTCAAACTCTTGGGCTCAAGTAATCCCCTTGCCTCAGCCTCCCAAGTAGCTGGGACTGCAGGTGCCCACTACAACTTCTGACTAGTTTTTCTATTTTTAGTAGAGATTGAGGTCTTGCTCTTGCTCAGGCTGGCTTGAACTCCTGAGCTCAGGCGATCCATCCACCTCAACCTCAAAGAGTGCTAGGATTACAGGCATGAGCCACCACATCCAGCTGTAAGCAGACTTTTTTTTTTTTTTTGTCAAGACAGAGTCTCAACCTATACCCTGAGCAGAGTACAATGGTGTTAGAGCTCACTGCAACGTCAGACTTGGGCCGTGGGCATCCTGGCTGCCTCAGCCTCTGAAGCTGCTAGGATTACAGGCACTCGCCACAGCACCCAGCTGGGTTTTTCCATTTTTTTCATGAGTCAGGGTCTCCAAATCTCACAAGCTTCAAACTCCCGAGCTCAAGCAATCCTCCTGCCTCAGCCTCCCACAGTGCTGCGCCCGGCGAGCAGAAAATGTTAAAGGGACGACTGGTAGATGTAGGCCCAATGCCAGAATCAAGGAACAACAGCTGCCACAAATGACACAGAATCCATAAAAGAATAAAACCTAAAGAACTAAAGTCAGACAAGCAGTCTAAGGCCAGAAGCAGCAAACATCCTTCCCCACCTCAGTGGCCTGGGAAAACCACTTCCTTCCATCATGAAGGAATGGAGATGTGTAATGGTGACCCTAAGTCACCAAAAGAAATGTCATGCTGGGCACAGTGGCTCTCACTCCTATAATCTCAGCACTTGGGAGGCTAAGGTAAGTGGATCACCTGAGCTCGTGCGTTCAAGAGCAGCCTGAGCAAGAGTGAGACCCCATCTCTAAAAACAGCCTGGCATTGTGGTAGGCACCTATAGTCTCAGCTACTTGGAAGGCTGAGGTAAGAAAATCACTTAAGCCCAAGAGTTTGAGGTTGCTGTGAGCTGTGATGCCATAACACTCTACTGAGGGGGACAAAGTGAGACACTGTCACCAAAAAAAAAAAAAAAGAAAGAAAGAAAAAGAAATGCCAAATTGGGGTGGTGCCTGTGGCTCAAGGAGTAGTAGGGTGCCAGCCCCATATACTGGAGGTGGCAGATTCAAACCTGGCCTCTGCCACCAAAAAAAAAAAAAAAAGAAAAGAAATGCCAAACTGTACAAGCAAGCAAACACATTACTGGTTTTAAAAAGATTTCAGCAAAGATGGTAAATTAATAGAATCTGGTACTTAAAGGAATGCAGCCATCTTGGAAATATTACTTAGATCAGCGGTTCTTAACCTGTGGGTCGCGACCCACAGGAACTGTATTACAGGGTTGCAACATTAGGAAGGTTGAGAACCACTGACTTAGATGGAATGATCTTGCTCTACACAAGATATGTAACTATATATCCACATTTTAGGGGGCCCTAAGACCAAGAAATCCTAAAATTAGTTTTACCAGTAAAGTACCTATCAGATCACCTGCAAGTGATACAAAAGAAAATACAGGTTCAGCGCCTGTGGCTCAAGTGGCTAAGGAGTCAGCCACATACACCTGAGCTGGCAGGTTCGAATCCAGCCCAGGCCCGCCAAAACAACAATGACAGCTGCAACCAAAAAAAAATAGCCAGGCGTTGTGGCGGGCAGCCTGTGGTCCCAGCTACTTGGGAGGTGGAGGCAGGAGATGCACTTGAGCCCGGGAGTTAGAGGCTGCTATGAGCTGTTATGCCATGGCACTCTACCCAGGGGGACAGCTTGAGGCTCTGTCTCAAAAAAAAAAAAAAAGAATGACAGGAAGACAAAAACGAAATTATCAGACAATAGAAAAGACCCCAGAAATTTTCTAAATCCAGTCATTGTTTCCCAAATGGGAAAACTGAAGCCCCGAGAAGGGGAAGGACTCTTCCAAAGTCATATGGTGACCAGACATGCTCTTACGACGCCCAGCCCATTTTCTCACAGCTCAACAACTGGGTAGCATCAGCGATGATATTTGTATGTTTCTTCCCAATTGGAGCTTTTCTGCCCACATGATGAACAACAGGACAAAGGAATCTTTTTTTCTCAAGGATTCCTTGTTAAATGCTGTTGAACCCATTTAGAAAGAGTCCCTGTCCCAGGTGTGAGTTTGCCCACAAACAGAGGCACACACTTCCCAACTCTGCTCTGTGTTACTCATCTCCCTAAGATTGAGGAGCTTGACTCACCTGTCTCCAGTGAAAGGCCACCTGAGGTGAGGGACCGTCCTCCTCCCTCTGGGATGCAGTCGGATACTCTTTCTTAGTCATCTTTCTCCATTTGTACTTTATACACACACACCCCCAGATTCCTTCAACTCCTTTACATCAGCCCTACCCCTGCCCTGAAAAAGACAAGGATGTCTTCTCCACAAGCCCGAGAGTTCCCTAAAGGAGGTAGCCACAATATCTCATTAGGTCAGGTACTCCCTCCCACCGGGAGCCATACCTCCTGCATCAGAACCGTAGGATGAGAATTGGGCCTCTTCCAGCAGGCAGAGCCCCGGCTCTTCCTCTCACTCTACAATGCTTAGGATAATAGCTTGGAGGAATGGGGCAATTATAAGAAAATTATACTCAGGCCAGGAGTACTTTCAGGAACCAAACACCTTCCTAAAAACGTGAAGAAAATGCAGCATCAAGTCTGAAATAGCTCTCATTATATTTTTACAGGTTCACATCCTACATCCCACCCTCCTCGTCCCAAGCCCAGAAACATCTCCATTATTCAGTGTATCTAATGGCAGGAAAGTGTCTGGGAACTTTGGTGCTAAGCTGCTAATTGGGGTCTGTGGCTTGTAAAAAGGGGCAAGGGAGGAAGAGTGATTGCATTCCAGAGAAATTGTTCCAGTTCCCTTGCCTGCCGGAGTCCTTACAGTTGGGCTGTCATCGCTTTACCTCCATGCTGGAGGCAGTTGTATGTCTGCAGCGCTAGAATCAATAGCCAAAGGAATCGGGGCCCCCAAAGGTCTGCTGAGGTCTGCAGAGGTGGAAAGGCCCCACTCTAGTTCACTGATGGCAAAGATCAGGGTGGACACCCCAATTCCCCTCCAGGCCATTTGGCCTTCTCAACTTTGGGTTGGGAGAAGCCCCCAAACCCTCACCCTTTATGCATAGATAGCTAACATTAAAAGAGACTTTGGAAATCACCGAAACTTCCCATTTTACAGATGAGTAAATTCAGGCTCAGAAGGATTTACGAGGCAATTTAGCTGTGAGGTCCATTTCTGAACCTCAGAACTCCTAGCTTCTGGTCAGGAGAGAGCCACCATGATAGAGTGTCAGACAGGCTGGTGCCTGAATCTTGACCCCGACACCTGAACTGCGTCGTCTTCTTGGCTTAGTCACTTAACTTCTCTGGGCCTGTTTCTCTAGTGTCTAAAATGGGGGTGGGGGTGAGTTATTGGGAGGCAGGAATAGGCTAACGTCTGTGGAATAAGTGCTTCCTACATCACAGATGACCCAAGTGGATTCTTCCCTGGTCCTGGTTTCCTCTGCACGTGCCACCTCCTTTTGACTCCCAGACACTCCTCTGCCTCCGGCCACCCCCAGGCTGCACCTTCAGCCTTCTGTGATCCTGCCTTGTCTATATGCCCTCACTCCTCCTCTCCAGAGTGGGATGAAGACAGAGGGGTTAATGACTAGAGTTCCCTAGCCTGTTCTGAGGTCCCTGGCTCTCTGCTTCATTCTTTTTCGTCTTTCCACCCATCTCTGAGGGCTAGCAAAGTCCTTATGCAACCAAGCAGAGGCGGGGAGCAGAGCGAGGGTGGGAGGAAGCAGACAAGGTCAGCGAGTTGGCCTCTTTGTTCCCAGAAAATGAGTGCAACTTCCATTCCTTTCCACGGAAGCCAGGTCCAGCGAGCTGAGGGTTTGGCGATAGTCGGTGAGGTGTTGCCTTGGTGAGTAATGGTGCCCTTGGCTTGTACCTCAAGCCCCAGAGACGAACTTGAGCCAATGTGTCAGGCACACAATAGTGTCAACTGGGCTCTGGCCCCAACCCCAGCCCCTCAACACTCTGCACTATTTCCCTTCTCTAGGGAGCCCTCCAAACCCAATCTCAGGGGATATGGCCAGGGCTCATTTGATTCACGGCACCAGGGGGAGATGGAGGCCCACACGGGAAGGTGCTCTGCCTCACAGAGGCTGTGGACTCTCTGACACTCTCCAGGGCCTGGTTACCAGCCCACACAGTTATCCACAAAGGAAAGAATTAAACCTGAACAGACTTGATTTGAATGTCAGCTTACTAGGTGACCTTACGTAACTTACTTAACCTCCGTGATCCTACCTGTAAAAAGCATCAGCGACAGCATTGGGATTATGAAAGGACTCAGTGGGCTAGAGTATTTAAAGTTCTACACAGTGCTGAGAAATCCCAGGTCCTTAATTTGCATGAGCTCCCCTCTCCTACTCATTCACAGACTCTGTCAACTTTTCTCCTCTCCGTCTGTTGCTCCAAACGTTACCAGGGGAGCCAGAGTATCCAGGGTGAGACTCAGCAAGTTTGTTCTCCTGCTTCACATAGAATGGGCTCTGGAGAAAATCAAAGCCCATGAACTGGGAAATCATGTTCCTGGGAGGGGCCCAGGCCTTGGTTCCCACAACGAAGTGAGAGAAGCTCCTGCTGGATCGTGTGCCAACCTTGACTGTGAGAGAATTCAAAGGGAGCAGAAGACAGGGGGAGAGAATGCGTTCAGTCTTGTATGTGTTCTTTCTCTGACCATCAGGCCCTTGGAGGGGCCACTGAGCTCTGCCAGGGACCTGAGGGAAATGATGCCCATTTGCTGACCAGAGAAAACTTGATTGAGAGGATCACAGAGAAGGGCAAGGAATGAGCCTCCTTCAGACCCCACCTGACCACAGTCACACAGACAAATGTCCATACACACCTGCTTGTAGGCACATTGTAAGGAGCAAGCCACCTTTTCAGCGTTGCCTATGGGTAAGCAGGTGGGTGTGAGCAGGTGGGCATGAGAGGCAGGCCTCCTTACCTCTGTTCAGTGCTCCCCAGGAGGTGCTTGGTGTCTCGTCTTAGTCTTAATCCCATGTGGGGAAGGATGTCAGGGGCCCAGGTTTCATCCCCAAACCCCTTGACAGACAGAAGACCTAAAAAGGGTCAGAGAAGCAAGATGGTCCAGCATCTTCACCCAGGCTGGCGGTGGCAGAGGTGTGGCTTGAAGCCATATCTTCTGTCTCCAAATCCAGCGTTCTTTCCACCAAAGTGAAAGGGCACACAGGAGCACGCATGCACGTTCATACACACTGTCACCGGCACATGGACGCCCATGTGGCTGACGCTGAGGGCTTCCTGCCGCCAGGCCCTATGCTAGGGGCTTTACTTGCATGCTGTCAGGTTGAACTCCTTTGACACCTGAGAAGGTAAGTACCTGTTATCCCCATCTGCTCATTTAGGAAAATTGAAACAAAGAGAAGTCAGGCAACTCATCCACGGACAAATAATGAGAGCCTAAATGTGACTGTCGAGCAGTCTGGCTTCAGAGCCCTGCCTGTCTATGCACGAGTGATCACACACACACATACTCGCCCACATACACATCACACACACACGCAGGTCTTAGGCGATCTGCATGCTCACCCCTCGATGCAGCAGAGATGCCGACCACAGGGAGAGGAAGCTGGCTCAGGGAGAAAGAGGGGACCCCTTCTTGGGAGAAAGCAGCAATGCCCTCTCCCACCATCTCTCTTCCCTTGCCCTGCCCCAGTCCCTATATGAGGAAAAAACACCCCCCACTCCTCCTTGTCCTACGCCCATTTTCCTGAGCCCCCATCTGCTACACTCCCTAGGGTTTCCAGTTGCATCACAAAGCTCCTCTGGCAGTGAGGAGGCAAGAACAGAATGAAATATATGTAACATCTTATTAGTAAAGGACATCCGAGCCTCTAATTAAAATTTGCCTAATGACCCAACTTCTCTGTCATTTTTGCTCTCAGAGGCATTAATTTAAGGTGGCAGGTACTTAGGCAAAGGAAAATTAATTTTTCCTTTAAAAAATTAAAGAGGAAAAGAGTGGCCTGCTCCCTTATTTATTTATCTTGAAAACCTTGATTTATTTTTTAAATTCCCTCCTACTCTCCCCTAGTAAAACCTGCTGTTGGAGAATAATTTGGTGACGGGAAGGAGATTGGAAGAAAAGTGTCACGGGGCAGCCTGGAGGTACCCACTTCGCCTGGGGAGGGCAGGCTGCCCGATGCCCCTCGGTGGGCTGTCTGTGGTTCCCCCACTGCTCACTGAGAAGCCGGCTGCCTTGCAGGCTGCTGCAGCTGGAATTCTGCGGGAAGCTGTTTTCATCCAGGCTGTTTGACTTGGCTGCAACAGTGGTAACTGTATCTCCACGGAGCAGATGGCAGGCACTTCTCCCCTAACAGCAGGCTGCAGCCCAGCCCTCTGCCTGGGTGTGTTTCCCCAAGCAACAGGCTGCAGCCTGGAGCCTGCTCTGCAGAAGCCAGGTGTGAAACTGGAGGGCTGCAGCTGTGGTCTGTTTGTGTGACCTCTCTCCCCACCCTTATCCTCCTGACTCCCTGGGTGTCTAAATACTGAGGAGGGCTTTTAGTCAGGGATGGGCCCATCCTGGCAAGGGGACAAGAGCTTGGACTGGATGACAAGCCAGTCTCACGGTTCAGACTCCACACAAGTCCATTGGGATGGGTCTAAGAATGCAGAAACATGTCCTCAGTATTCATCCCCGCGCCCCTTTCTTTTGTGGCATTCCTTTTTATCTTCCCAATAGGCTCCTCCGCAGACTCCCTGATGCTCTCTGCCTTTTCCCATTTTTCCTGAGGAGCCCTACCCCACCCCCACCCACCCCAGCTCTCAGGTCTCAGCCTGGCCTGCCCCACGCTACTTCTTGAGCCCCGAGAGAGAGAGGGAAGATAGGGAGAAGGAGGGGGGAGAGGTGAGGAGGGAAGAGCAGTCCTCCTCTGTAGAGACCTGAAGTCCCATTAAGATCTCTCTCTCTTCCCTTCCGTCCCCCCTACCCCTTGCAAGATGACTGATGCTGGGAGTTCTGTCAGGGTTTGCTTCATAGGGAGCTGAAGGAGGCTTTCCTAGCAATTAGGCCAAGACCTCTGATCTGAGGGACCTATAAACACCTGGCAAGCAATAACTGGGTTCACTGGGCCCTGTGGGGAGGGCAGGGGGAGGGAGAGGGGAGTACTCAGCATCTCTCTCCATTTCCTGGCTAAGGGACCAAGGTCAACACACAGGAAGGGGCTGCTTCAGCTGCTGGGGGGATGGAGGCTCCAAAGTCCTGCACCCACAGCCCAGCTTTCTAAGGGCCACAGGTTGCTCAGCCCCTGCCAGCCAACTGAGCTGCATTTCTCCACGGCACAAGGGCTGGAGAGGGAAACTGGTGGGCTGTGGGCAGGTGGAAGGTGTGGGTGCAGGGAAGGGTAAGGAAGTCCAAAGGACCCGTGTCTGAGCTCCATCCCTTCCTTCCCATGTGACCCTGAGCACAGCACCCTGCTCATCTGAGCCTCATTAGCCTCATAAGTAAAATGTGGGGTGATAGTAACACCACCCCCTGAAGAGGGCCCCTGGGGAAGACAGAAGAGTCAGTGGACATAAACTCATTTTGAAAGTGACAAAGGACCCCATCCCCAATTTGCCTGCCACTCCATCCTCCACCCCTTCACCGCTAGCTGGGGGAGCTCCAATTTCTCTAATACAGGAAAGAAAAAAAGGGCTGAGGTTTTAAAGATGCCTGTTCATCTTGCTTTGCATACATTTGCATATTGAGTTCAAGAAGCTCGTCCTAATTCTGAGGATGGAAAATAAAAATAAATTAACGAATGCAAGATTAACAACTCCTGCAGCAATTGTCTCCCTGGCTGTGCTGGGCTTGACACCCTGGAGAAAAAGAATGTTCTCCAGGAAATCAACTTTTAATCCACTGGCCAGGAGTCCCAGACAGAGGGACCCTGCCCCTCCCACTACCACTCAGAGGTGGGTGCTGGGGGACCTAGAAGGTAAACAGGGCTTAGAGAGTGGGGGCCGGGGCCAGGCCCTGAGGCAGGGAGAGACTCTTGGTTTGCTCCTCTGTGAACCTGTAGTATAGGATGTGATAGACGAAGAGCTCAGGCCCAGGGTCACTGCCCAGGTCTGAATCCTGCTTCTGCCCCTTCCAGCTTTGTGAACTTGGGCGAGTCACTTAACCTCTCTGTTCTTGGGTGCCACCATGAGTCAAATGGAAATAGTAACACCTACCCCATAGGGTTAGTGTGAGCTTTGCATGAGTTAAATGTGTTAGAGCTGTGCCCAGTGTACAGTAAATACTTGGTGTTGTTGAATAGTATTACTGATTTTATCATCAGCATCACCATTATCATCACCATCGTTACTACGTGATAAACAGTGCCTACAAGACCAGGAACCAGAGACCTAATATTTATTCTCACTCTACCCCTCACCCACTGTATGGCTTTGGGGGAAATTCCCCCACCCCTTTGACCTTTGTACCCCACAGAGGTTAGCTCAGACACCCTTCAAGCTTTGACAAACAGATCAGACAAAGTAAGATCTCAGCTTGCTTCAAGGCTGCCTGAAAACAGCAGTCAACTGTCATATGCAAAACACATGCAAATTACCCTCTCCTTTGCTTTCCCAGCTCCTACATGTGGGAAAGGCCCTTGGAGCCCTCCCCATGCAGGCCCCAAGAGAGCAAGGACACTGCCCAGCTCAGCTTCCCTCACCCAGCTTTCTTTGGGGGCCAGAAGAACGTGGCCTTCCTGCTTTCCACCCTCTTTTCACCCTGACCCCACTCACCACCCTGGCCCCTCTGCCTTGACTTATTCAAGAACCCCTCACCATCTCTGGAGGGCAGAGGGACAGGATCCAATTCCATGTGCCTCTGCCCTGCCTGGCCCTTCACCCATTTTATCCCACTTCTTCCTCACTGATATGAGGGTATCAGGATCCCCATCTTACAGATGGGAAAGTTGAGGCTCAGAATAAAGCAATGCATAAGATGTCAACCACTAGAACAGTGAATCTGGACCCAGGAGACCCACCATGCCAGGCTACCTTCCCACAAGACGTGGGTCTTAGTCTGTCCAGGACAGAGAAAGGAGAGGGGATGGGAAAAACCACATCAGCCCCTTTTCCTGCCTCTGCAGCCTTGAGGTAGCACTCCCTGCTCCAGGAAGCTGGCACCATTAATCGGGGCTGAGAAGCAGTGCTGCTGCCTGCCAGGAGATTTCTGAAGCCCCATTAGTCGATGGCCACTGAAAGAGAGCCACCACTGAGTGCCACCACTGAGTGCCACCACTGGGAACACGATCCCTGACAAACCCCAGGGGCTGGGCTTCTCTACCTTCACTCCAGGCCAGTATGGTGGACCCGAAAGGCTGAAGGGGGCCAGAAATCAGAAGTCAAGAGTCACGCACTCTCCTGCCAATCCGGGAGAGCCAGGTCCTAGGCTGGGAAGACGATTAGGATAGAAAATGGCAGCAGTCCCGACCACCAGCCTCACTTTCTGGCTCCCACCGGCTTCCCTCACCAGCTGCTGCCCTGTTTCTTACCCGTGGCCCAGAGTCGGGACCTCAGCTTCCACCTCCATCTTCCCTACCGTCTAGGCCCCTGCTCAGCCAGAGGCCCATTAAGTTGATTAAGAGTCACATTCCGGAAAGGAGGAGCCATATTTCAGCTCCTAGTGGACCCTCCACCCTCCTCCACCTCCACCCCTTCCCTCTCTAATGTTCCTCTCCTTCTTCTCTCTGCCAAGGTCCCTCGTGCCTGCCCTGGCCCTGTCACTTACCCTCTGGTCCCCTACATTCTAGGGTGCAGCCATGTTGGCCGGATTCAGTCAGGCTGCCGGGTGGGGTGGGCCAAGACCAAGCTGGGTTGACATTTAAGACATGTGACTGGAGGAGGAAACAGGAAACTCAGGCATCGATCATGGAATTTAATCCTCTCAACGGCTCTTCCAGGGAATTATTACTCCACTTTTTATAGATGAAGAAACAAACACTCCAAGAGGTTAAGTCACTTGTTCAAGGTCACCTGGCTGAGAGACAAAACCTTGGCCATTCTGAAGGCCAGCCCTGTCCATCTTGTGTGCCCCTACAATGCCCTCCACCACATACCACCCCCGCCTGAATGTTAACTCAGGTTAAATGCAAAAGGCTCTCCTGGAAAGCGAGTTAAACACAGATTTCTGAGCCTGTGATTCTGGGCCTGGGGTAAGCCCAGGGATCTATATTTTAACAACCTCCCTTAGTGGTTCAGATTTGCAGCTAGATTTGCAAATCACTTTATTAATCCATATCTTTCATTTTACAGATAGAAAAACTGAGGCCCAGAGAAGATATGTAATCAATCTAAAGTCACACAGCAAAAAACACAAAGTAGGACCTAAACCTCAGGTCCCCCGCTCTTTATCCTCTTGGAGGTCAATGCATTAGCAGACAGCAGCCAGGCCCCAGGGCTTCTGTGGCACCCCCCACCCCACCCCCCACCTCCCACCAAGTGCTGACCCACAGCACTCTCCCTCTGGGCCTGGCATGAATGTTCCATGTGGAAAGGTCTTTGCCTTCTCTGGGCCCCCATTCTGCCATCTGTAACTTGGGCCTCTGAAATGCACCCCTTCTTCCTCCAGGGAGGAAGCCAAGAATCAAACGAGAATGCAAACATGCCAAGTACAAAGAGTGAGTCTGGCCAGGTCCTTTGCGTGTCTGGAATAGGTCACCAGCTAAATCCCCAGTCCACCACCCAAACCTTGGGGACTGTGCTCATAGACATTGCCACTCAGGTGGTTTCAAATAAGATGTCATGGCTGTGCCAGAAGGACCCTGGATTGCAGAAAAGCCACTTATCTTTGACAAACCCATCACACCTTCCTTGGGGCTATTACCCTCACTGGGTAGAGGAAACAAATCAGAGCGCAGAGTCGGCAGTCAGATGACCAGCTGCTCTGGGATTTTCCTGGGACACTCTTGATTTTAGTATTGAAGTTCCCACATCCTGGAAAAATCATCAGTCTCAGACAAACCAGACTGGTGGCCGCTGCACCTAAGGTCCCACAGCATGTACCCTATGGGCCTCCTGTTTCCTTCCTCTCCCCAGGATTTTTTGTTTTGTTTTGTTTTTATGGCAAGAAGTAACGTCCAGGTACTAATGTCCAAGCCTGGAAAATACTAATGGCAACGAATAACAACAACAATAATAGTGTAGTGTTTCTTTGATTCTTGAACCTTTGACTTAAAGTCAAGTTAACAGCTTCTCAGGGGCAAAATGGGAGCTACATCCCATGGAAGATGCATCATGACCCCAGAATTGAAATGTTGGAAAGAAAAATACAGGGGGGTCCCCAAATTGAGGAAATATGGTAGTGATCATAAAACTAATAGATGCAACACATGCAGGGAGGGGTCTTGTCTCTTGGCAAAGCATCACTGGGTGTAGCTTTTGTAGCTATTATGTCCACTGTAGTGATGAGGAAACTGAGGCATAGGCGGGCATGTGGCCTCCCAATGTTTCCCAGCTAAACTCAGGTGCAGGTCTGACCCATGGACTTCTCACTTCCTAAGGTTCTCCCTCAGCTCCACAGGAGCAGACATCTCAGCTAAGAAGGGCGGAGTCGGGGGAGGCTCTCTGTACCCTTCTGGGGACTAACAGCATTAGCTCCAGCTGTATAACACCAATGGCCTCATAATTTATATAGCGGTTTTCATTACTTCCCTTCTCCAAAGGCTTGTTCAATAAATTTCCATTTTATGAATTCCAGAGTGCTTTGTGGAGCACAGAGCTCCACCTGGCTCCAGCTGCAGTAGGGAACAGAGCGGGCTAGAAAGAGGGCAGGGGGGTCCCCCAGGTCTCCACATGCCAGGGGCTGGACAGCTTGCCTAGGTGGGGCAGACCCATGGGCATGGAGGGCACCAGGGCAGCTTGCTTATGCAGGACAGGGAAACTCATGGGTTTGGAGGGTACCAGGCTGGGAACAAGTGCTGCTCTCCCCACATCCCAGCTTGGTGAGCCCACTGCCTCACCTTCCACATCTATAAATGTGGGAGGAATCAGATCTCTCACATGTGTTGTTGTAAGAAGTAAATGAGTTAATGGAAATACAATACCTTGCCTGGCATACTGCAGGTATAACAAGCACTGCTTTCTTTCCTAGCTTGTAACCATCTCCCTCAGGTAGTCAGTTATCTCCTCCTCCAGGGAGCCCCCAGGATTGGCCCCACCTCAGACTGTCTCTTCCTCTATCTCTGAATACCCTTCTCAGCAATAGAAGATACGGTAATACTTACTAATATGGAAAATCTCCAGGACATACCATGAACTTTAAACAAGCAAAATACATTTTAAGATAAGCAAAAGAGTCAATTTCAGATGCCTCACCACAAAAAGTGACAAGTGGGGTGATGGATGTTCTAATTAGTATCATTTCATCATTCCACCTTGTATACATAGATCAAAGCATCACACGGTACCCCATAAATGTGTACCATTATTTGTCCACTGAAAAACTGTTAGAGAAAAGAAAGAAAATAAGATGCAAAATATTTTATAGGACATAATTCAAATTTAATAAAACATATTTTTACATGTATGAATATGTATGTAATAGAGAGAGAGATCTGTTTAAGCACAGAAAAATCAACAAGTAGATTTAACAAACTGTTAACAGTTTTTAACCCCTGAGGCTAGGACTTAGTGGTAAAGAGGGACAATTTTAATTTACTTTTGTATAATTTAATGTAGTGATATTGGGGGTGATTTTTACTTTGAAGTGGATTATTTTTTATATATTTTTCAAATTAAAAAAAGGAAAAGAAAAGACTCCTCCTCTGAAGAATATGAAATCTCTTCCCCTCACTGCTCAAAGGAAGATGCACGATGACAATTTTTAGGTACCATGAACACTTTGAAGCCAGAAATTTTGAGGGGAACTGAGGGCCCATTAGGAACTGGAGCTGCTCCGTTCACCATCATGGAGATGCACCTGTACCCACGGCAGTCACCATGGCAACACAGCTGCACCAGGGGGCGCTGCCCGGGAGACCGGTTGCCTGGAAACGGGGCTGAGGATGGGCAGGGTCTGACCAGAAACAAGCCCCTTCCCCTCTTTCTGAGGAGGAGGCAAAGAGAGGGGAAGCCAGGCAAGAAGACCCCATCCGTGGAGGTGTTTGGAGGGGTGGTGCTAAGTAGCCTCTCCCCAGTCCTGGCCTCAGTTTCCTGCAGTGTAGGTGAAGAAATAACAGCAGACAAATGATTCCTCAGGACTTTTCTGGGTCTAGAAATTGGTGCCCTGGCTGGCGAAGGATAGACCCAGATCCAAGTTCAGAGTTTGGGCTCTGCAGCAGACAACCTTGACTTATGGATAAGCTCTACCATGAGATGGAATCACCCTGTGCCTCAGTTTCCTCCACTGTATAAAACAAGGATAACAGAAGTGCCTGCCTTTCCTGATGATTGTAAAGAATAATAAAATTCTGCTCATAGGGTGTAAACTCTCAACAGATGTCAACTACTGTGATTAAAATGCCTGGCACTTAGTACTAACACTCAATACATGCGTGTGATTATTATTAATTCTCCCTATTCTAACAGGTTCCAGACAGCCTGCACCCTCGCACAATTATTTTGTAAGTATTTACAGTCTGCAAAGATTTCCCCTAGGCCCTGGAGATACAAAGATTGAACAAGATAAATAATTCTTCCCATGTGGAACTCAAAGCCTAGGAAGTTTCTGAAGCCCATGCAGGGAAGCCAGGGCACTGTGGGATCTGTTCTGGGCTGGCAGAGAGCAGAGTTGGGCAGCCAGGTAGGGCAGAGCATCCTGAGGCAGCACCACCTGAGCTCAAGTTCAAGTAAGAGCCTGGCCTGGAAGAGAATGGCATTCTAGGCAGGAATAGCATCAGGCAAAAGCACTGACCCAGGTCAGTGACAAGATCAAGTTGTTTATGTGATGGCAGGGGGCGTGGTGCAGCTGGAGTGGGGACTGGGAGGGGCATGCAGAGAGAGCTGCAGGGGCAGATGGTGAAGGGCCTTGAATGTCATCAGCCTGAGGATGCAGAGAGCCCTGGTGGGGCCTCAAGCAGGAAAGCGACAGGAGGACACCTGGAGAGGGAGAAGGTAGAGGCAAGGAAGGGCACAGGCCAGGTGCAGGCATGGAGGTCCTATGCTCATGGCCCTGTGGGGCTGTCCCCAGCTCTCATCCTCTGGGATCAGAGGAGACACATGTAGAGGCTGAAGCAAGGCCTTTGTCAGTTCCTCATGAGTCCCCTGTGTCTCCAATGGCTAGTCCCAAAGAGGAACCCCCTAGACAGTCCCAGCAACTCCAGTGTCCCTGGAATATGCACCCTGCCTCCCAAGAAAATGCCAGTACAGTCTGACCCTAATTGGGATATATGCCACAGGGCCACACAGTCACTCCCTGAATCTGATGTCAGAGGCTCAGAGGTGGAGGAGGACTTGGAGATCTTGCTATCTGGCTCTGGAAGGTCCTGCAACCCCTCTAGGAAGAAGTTACCCCACTTTCCCCATCCCCTTTCTTTGGAGGCCAGGAGAGCCCTGAGTGCCTTGGCAAGCAGGTGTTGCTGTGAACAGGAGTCAGGGTGGCAAAGGTTTCTGTAGGCCAGAGTCCCGTGACATCCTTCCTCCTCCCACAGTGTCACAGATGAGCCACCAAGTGTCAGTGAGAAATAAACAAGTGGCAGCAAAACAGCAAAGGACCTCTGAGTCAAGTCCCTTGCCAGCCTTTTCCCCTGGCTCCCTCAGGACCAAAACAAGCAGTGTCTGGAGCCTGTGCCACAGCAGAATCTCTGCCCCAGCCCCCACCCTGAGGCTGCCTGGAGAGCCAGACCTGCTCCTCTTCTTTCTTTTTTTTCATTTTTAATCTTTTTTCTGTTAACCTGACCTTGAGCTCAGCTTGGTCAGGTTTTTATTTAAAAAAATAAAGTGAGGGTTCTGAACGCCCAGAGGGACAAGATGACACTCAGTGCTGGGGAGCAAGACTTGGCCTCTTCTGGTTCCCCAAAGGCCCCAGATTTTACCCATTATTTAGGCTGGGCTCAAAACAGAAGGGGTCTGGGACAAAGCCCTATAGAGGGTCATCACTCAACTTGGAGGTTAAGAGCAGACAGGGCTGGGGTTTAGGGACACAGGGCCACCAGCTTGTAAACCCAGGGCCTGGGCACATCCTCTTACACAGCAGCCAGCTGGGCCTCCTGAGCTTCCCCTGTCCACTTGCAGCCCAGAGTGGTACAGGAATGGAGGAAGGCCAAGAGAAAGGGAGGAAAGGGTCCTCCCACTACACTGTGAGATCCTGAAGGGTAGGAGCTGGGGCTTGTTCATTTGGGGGTCCTCTGCATCAAACACGATAACCTGCCTTTCATCAGAGTTCAAAAAATGTCACAACAGAAGAAAGAAATCAGTATTCAGCACCTATTACGAACCATGAGCTCTGCTAGGAGGATTCTCCTATTTTTTTTTTTTTTTTTTGCTTCATTTAAAATATACTTCAATGGGCTCAGAGAACTGTGGCTGTCCTTATCTGGAAGATTAGGATCTGAAGTTCAGAGAGGTTGTTTTCATCTCTCAAGTCACACAGCTCATATTGGGATTCATACTCGAGGCAGCCTGGCCCTGAAATATGTAATTATTCCTCCTTACCTTGCCACCCCCTGATGTGGGGGAACTGGGGGAGAGAGACCCTGCTCTAGGCCACCAACCTCTCACAGAGTGGCCCCCAGGTCTGGACTCCTCCTTGCTGTGCTCACCTCCTCCACAAGCCTTCACTGCAGTCTGCTTCCTGGAACAGGGCTCTGCGTCAGTGCCTCATTCAGTATTTGAGAACAAATGTTTACAAGGAAATAGAATTCCCCAAATGGCTTTTTCTCCACATCTGACCTTTAGGACTTGCTTCTAAAGGGCACAGGGTCTTGAGTATCTACTGGGACTGGGGCACCTCATTAGAGAGAGAGGTTGGGAAGGCAAGGGCCCCGGGGCGGAGGGGACAGCATGTCCCATGTAGCAACCTCAACCTCCTGTCACCCTGGGATCAGGATGCAGGCCCCTTGAAAGAGGCCAGACGGTGTGGGAGGGAGGTTAATGCTTATGGAGAAGCAAGTGGGGACCCAGCCTTCGTGGGGCCTTCTCCACCCAGGGCAGCAGTCCATCCAGAAATAGTTCTGCCAGAAAGGTACTTTTGTCTCCCTTTTATAGAGACTGGAAGTCACAGATCAGGGTTTGAACCCTGTCATCCGTCCCAAACCTGTGTTTTCTGTGGCATCACGCTGCCTGAGTAAATGTCCCTTGTTGGATGTGAACCAAATGGACCGTGTCTCTCTGCCCTCCTCTGGGGAGGTGGACATCACCTCCTGGCAAATGACTCAGCAGACTGGGCCCCCCATGAGAATGGCCGCCAGCAGCAGTCAAACCCCTCAACCTCCACTTCCAGAACCCGTCCTTCCTGGCAGGAAGTCTGAGTCACAGGGAGCCAAGGAGTTCCTCTACCCTGTGTCTCTAGGGACCCCAGAGACCCCAGAAAAAGCTCAAAGAGCCCAAAAAGTCTGTACCTGGATGACCATTAAGGATTCTTCTTATGTTTGGCAGATGGAGAAACTGAGGTGCAGAGAAGAGCAGAGATCTAGCCAGGCCCACTTCAGGGGAGCTGAGACAAAGGCACTCACACCCAACACCCCCTGGGGGAGCTCTTCCCTGCCCTCACAGGCTGGGGGGCCATTTAAGAGAGTTGGACCTTTGAGTCAATACCAGCTGGTGGGTGTTGGGTGGGAGAGCAACTGACTGAATGTTTCCTGGTCCAGTGGGGGCTTGTCTCTCAGGATCCCGGTGGGATCAGATGGCGCAGCACACAGAAAGGATGCAGCTCCAGGGATATGGTAGGTGTATCACCAGGATAAAGAGTTCACTGGGTGCTGGGTGTTCCAATGTCATCTCATGCAACAGATCCGCCTGGTCACATTGTCATATTGCCGATGACAACCCTGAGCAGCATGGCCAGGACCCAGATTTCCCGTGTCAATGACCCTAACACCCATATCCACTGGTGCTCCCACCTCCTCCCCCAGCGCGGCCAGAGTGGGTGAGCACTGTGTGCCACCCCCTCACCAAGCCAGGTGCCTCTAAGCCCTGGGAAACAGGCTGAGCTGGGAGCAGGCCGGGAGCTGGGGCTGTCAGCTTCCCATCTGCGTGGGCGTGATGCCTGCTTCAAGTTCCCGCTCCCATTCAGGCGCTGTGATTGAAGGCACCGGAGGGGAATCGCCGTCTTCCAGGATTATGATGATTATTTGCTGGGTAATGACTCCATGCCTATTCTTAAGCAGAGGGCTGGTGCCAGGTGCAGGTCCTTTGGCGAGGCCTGCTTTCCACGAGCATGGTTCCATGTCACAGGAAAGTTCTGCTCAGGCCCGGTGGGCACACACACTGGCAGTCGAGGGACCGGCCTCCCTGAGTCATGACTGGAACTCTTGGGCTGCCCTTAACCGGGGAGAGGTCTGGAGAGCTCTCAGCCAACTCAAACTCCACCTTGCTCGTGTCAACCATCAGAGCAGGGAGTTCTTTCTCATGCTCAGCCTGTGATGGAAAGGGCATACACAATAGGCTAAGAGTCAAGGGACCCAAGGTCCAGTCCCAGCTCACCACCACCACCACACTGCACCACCTTGGAGAAGTCACCAGCCACCCCTGGACCACAGTTCAAACTCAAGACATCCTGCAGGTCACTCATTCTCCAGTGCACACCTCGGAAGAGCCAGGCAGCCCCTTCTGCTCACCTTGGTCACTGCAGTCACATCAGAAAACAATAAGAAGGGGAATATTCTATCTACTCGGTTCTCTGCTATTGGGGCCAAGGTTTGCGGCCGTCCGTGTCTCTGGTGCTACAGTAGAACCTCTGTAGTTGACCACCTCTTTACACTGATCACGTCCTTAAGTGGACCTAATTTTCATAGACCAGACATGACCACACGTTAGGGCCTACTTCCTCATATTGACCACCTCCATATGTTGACTAGTTTATTATTGCAGTCCCTTGTGTGGTCAACTTACAGAGGGTATAATAAAGAGCGTTGCCCATGAAGAGCTGCACCCTTCTACCAGAATGGCTGGGTCTCCACCTACACAAAAGGGTCATGTTTCCTGTAGCAGTGCTGCTTCTCCCCTATTCTCAGGCCCCCCAACCCAGACTCAGACTCCACCTCCCCCAAGACCAGGCTGAGTTAGAGCCTCCTAGAGCCCACATTCCTCCCCTACTCCTCTTGGAGATGTTTGAGCTGGGCACGCGAACAGTGGAGGGGGGCACAGAGATGCCCCAGACCTGAATCCCAGGTCCTCAGGCTGGACTGGACACGCAGGGCAGGGGGCCTGCAGTTGCCCCTCCCAGCCAGCCGCTAAGTGTTCCAGCAGAGGACAGTGCATGGGCATTGCTCGGTGCCCTGCCAGCCCACCTTCCCCCAACCAGGACCAAGATAGGGGCTCCTCCCTGAAGAGGCTCAAAAGAACTAGGGAAAAGAGGGAGTCAGATTGGGGGTCCTGGAAAAAAGGGCCCAGGGTGGTGTCTCTTACAGAAGTTCTGTAAGGAAAGACTACAGGGCACCTGTAGTTCCCAAAGGCGGCCTCTGCACAGCGAGCCTGCTGCTATCTGTGCAAACTATTTCAGATCAAGACAAACAACCACAATTTCTCAAGGCGCTTTATTCACACTTTGCACAAGCTTGAGAAATCACCAATTTGTCCGCATTAAGAGGAACACCAGGGGATGACGTCAGAGTGGATGAGAGGTAGGGAGGCTGATGAAACCGTGAAGGACCTCCTAACGCCACTCTAGAAAGCTTTGGCAAGGACGCAGATCTCTCCCATTCTTCTTAGAAGGATGAACACGGTGAGTCTGATCCTGAAATCTACCAGCCTTTCTCCTCATCCCTTCTAGGAAAGACAAAAAGTCTTGAACAAGTGCTGGTAGACTGAATGAATGAAGACTTGGGGCCCCCAGCCCCCAGGGCTTTTGGGAGTCTGGTCTCCAAAGAACAAGTGGCTGGAGGGTGTGCAAGTCTGTTTCCTCCTTGGCAGAAATACAAGTCTCCCTGCCTTCAAAGAAAAGAGGCTTTAAAAGGCTTGGGCACCAAGACCCAGACATCAAAAGCCTTCTGCCCACTGTCAGCCAGATGCGCTAAGTGCAAATGAAGCTGAAATGCGCTGATTCGATTTCCCTTGAAATGTACCTGTCAGCCTGGAAGGAAAAGATTAGAGATTTGGGGCTTTTCTTGGCACCTACCACATCTGCCTCCTCCCCATCACCCAGGCCCACCGCCCCCACATCACTACACATGTCCACCAGAATCTCTTCTTCCCCTGCGTGACTGCTCCTTCTGTGGGTGTTCTAGAAAGGAGAGGTGTTGGGGGTAAAGCCAGAGGGCAGGAAAGAATGGCTGTGTAAGGATCTCATCTGCAGACAGTGAAATGAGGGTGCTTTGCTCTTTCTTTGGGGGCAATGAGGTATCTACTTATGGATTTAAAGGAAGGACACAGCCCCCATCCCATCCCAGGGATGCCCAAGCCTGGGGGAAGGAACCACTTACTACACAGGGGAAGACACAGCCCAACCAGGGAGGGAGGGTTCCCCTCATTTGGGGGGGAAAGGGACCATTCATGCTGCCCCCCAAGCCTCTGATCTGCTGCTAGAGGAGACATAGCCCTGCCTCAGATGAGATCCTAGTCTGATGCAGGGGCTCTGACCAAGATCCCCCCATCCTGTCATCAGTTCACCTTCCCAGCATCTAACAAACACTTAAAGTTCTTACAGCCCTGCAGAGTCCCTGGATGAGCCTTTACCAAATTTCCCATAAGCCAGGACAGCTGCCAGGCATCTGGGGAGCAGATGCTGTCCTCATTTGCCTCCTGGTGGTACCCAAGGATCCAGGACCTCTCCCTGACTCACACGCAGAGTCTAAGCATGGCTCACCCTGGTCTGCCCTGATACCTCCCCCGTTATCTCCCTCCATCAGCATCCTAGCTGCACATTCTGGGGAGCCTGGTTCTTACAGTGGAAATAGTCATGAACCCTCAGCCTGGCAACAGTGTCTAAAAATCAGCCACGAAACCAATGATCAGTTACTGAGTACTTACCATGTGCCAGGCATATATGATATGCAGTGGTCCTGACCACGGAGGACTCCTTGTCCAGAGACACAGTTGTCACAACACTGAGTCCTACTGTGGCACGTGTACCGATGAGTCCCTGGAGAGCACAGAGGAGGGAGTGATTAATTCTCCCTGGGGTAGTGTTGGGGTAGGGAGGCTTCCATCCCAGAGGAAGGATCCTTTGACCCAGGCTGTGAAAATGACAGGAATTTGCCAGGTAGGGGAGCAATGGGCAATCCAGCAAGAAGTGGAGAAGGTACAGACTCTGGAGGGACCCAGCTCCCCTGAAGCTAGAGCCAGCGAGACTCCAGGGTAATAATGAAAAACTCCGGCCCATGCCACCTGGAAGACTTGTTAGAACACAAATCGCCAGGCCCCACCTCCAGATTTCCTGACTCAGTAGGTGACGCTGATGCTACTTACTCATCCTCAGACGACACCTCTGAGAACCACAGTTGTAAAGGGTCACGGCAAATTGGATTATTATTCCCAATTCTTCCATTCCTCCTTGTAAGAGAATTACATATCTGTTTCTTTTGCCGCTTGACTTGCCTCCTGCTATTAGAGGAGGTGAAGTATATTTTCCTGCCCCATTGGGCTCGGCCACATGACTTCTTTGGCCATGAGGCGTTAGGGGACTTGACGTGAGCAGAGACTTTAAATGCACTTCTACCATCTGCCGCGGGAAGGTGCTCCGGGAAGCTGCTGGGCCTGGACGGAGAGCCATGGGGCCCCGTCCTGATCCCAGTCTACAGCTCGAAACAGAGCTGCCCCAACACACCTGAAGACTCACGTGTGAGAAAAATAAATGTTCGTGCGTGTACAGTCACTCAGATGTAGGTGGTGTTACACCACATTAGCATAGCAGAAACCTGATTGGTACTATGTCAGACAATTAAGTTCACAAACTCATCCCAGAAAAAGTGCTATATACCTCATTGTTGAACGTCCCCACGGTCACCTTCAAAGAACTCCCCTTGGGGACCTATGCACCAATGCCTATGCCTGGTCCACCCTCTGAAGCAGCTTTGGAACTCTTTTTCTGTAATGGCCATCAGACCTGTCATCATACGTAGGAAGTCTGACAATTAAGTTCTCGAACTCATCCTAGAAAAAGTGCTCCATCCCTTATTGTTGGATATGATGACAACCACCCTTGGTGTACTCCCCCTGGCCGTCTGGTGACTGGAGTGATAGTCAGCAATGAGGTATGTTGCACTTTTTCTAGGATGAGTTGGTCAAGTTAATCTGCCTGACCTCCTATAAAGCCTTCGAATGACATGCTAAGAAATCCAGGATGGATACAGGTAGGAGAATAATAGCCAAGTGGAGAGTGGATCTAACTGGGCAAAGCTGAAGGCAGGGAGGCCAGGGAGGAGCCTGTTTTAGATGAGACACAGCATGAGGGGCCCAAAGAGCACAGAAAGGGAGCAGGGAAAGGGCAGAGAAGTACTAAGCGAGACCCCACAGG
Organism: Galagoides demidoff; assembly: GCA_963574575.1. NCBI lineage: Eukaryota > Metazoa > Chordata > Mammalia > Primates > Galagidae > Galagoides > Galagoides demidoff. The sequence goes on from CAUYQV010109410.1 coordinate 22,719, forward strand.
ACTCAGTGACCAACTGGCTCGGGGTGGGGGGGGGGAGGAAGGCAGGAGGCATTCACATAATGACCACTCTCCCGGCCTGGACAGCAGAGAGGAGAGTGAGCTGTCCGAAGAGATCACGGAGGCCTTTTGTACTGTGACACCCCAGGAAGACCCACCACACATGCAGGCCATTAAACATGAAGCGCTCCCCCCACCCACTTCATCTCACCCCAAGCAGGTCCTGTGCAGGGCACACACCTGGACAAGCTGGACTCCCCCAGAGCAGCATCGAAGAGCTGCAGAAAGAATTTGCCAGCCGAGGAGCTGAAGCCACAGCAATTTATATTGTTTTTCTCTGATCCATTTGGTTCTAAGTCAGCTGTAGATGAGCTTCGCCCACAACCGCCGGTCTTCTAATTTAATTGTGTGGTGCTGGGGTGTTTTTCCCCCCTAGCAAATACATCAAAATTGTCACGTTGTAAATAAACAGCCCTCTTCCCCCACTCAACACCCACCATCCGCCATCATTCCCCCAGAGCATGCACAGCTGCAGCAGCTGGAAGGGAGGGTGACCGAAAGGGCTGCAGATCGCAGAAGAAAGCAAGGGAGGTGCCCCAGACTGACTTCAGAGTTAAGGGGACCTCGGGGATAGAGCACTTCTACAAGCTTCCCCCACCTAGGGACTGCAGAGAGCCTAGCAGCACGCTGGGCCATGGGGGCAAATACTTAGCCTCTCTGATCCTCAGTCTTCTTATCCAAGAAACATCTTACTATGAATCAAAATAAATCATAGCTATAACAGAGCCTGTAAAATCTGAAGCATTTGATTGTCTCTTAGTGTGTTGTGACACAGCCAGAGTGTAGCATTTATAGGTGCAGCCTTGAACTTTGTCCTGGTTCCCTCACTTACTGTGTGAGCTCAGGCAAGTGACTTAACCTCTCCGAGACTCTGTTTCCTGATCTGTAAAAAAAAAAGGGGGGCTATTAAGGGTACTTGACTTATAGCATTGTTGTGAGATGTAAATGAGGTACAGGAAAGCATTTAGGTGAGAGCTGGCATCTAGCAAAGGACGGACGGATGATAGATGTGAGCTATTCATGTTTGAAAGGCTCAACATCCCTTCAGGTTGCTCAGCCTCCCAACGCTGGGCTGCACTCTATAAACAGTGAGGAGCAGAGATGATTGGAGATGAAGGACATCCCTGCAAGAATTCTTTTTAGCTGAGTTGTTACTCTTGAAAACCACACCTCCTTGCAGAATGTGTTGCCCCCTACCCCACACACACTCATCCATACACAAGGAGGAAAGCAACATTGCAATGGCAGGTGGCCCAACTGGGAAGGAATAAGGGGATGTGCCACCAGTACATTCCAACATGGCAAGAAAGAGCAAAATTCTCCTCTCTTGGTAATCCCAAAAGGGGCCAATGAGAAGAAAAAAACAGAAATTCATTCATTCCAGAAATATCAATGATTCATCCCCTACTGTTCTTGGTGCTGGAAATAGAGCTGTGAAGAAAACAAACGATGTCCCTCCTTCCTTGGAAAATCCCTTCTGTGTGATGAGACAGAAAACTTCTGGGCTCTGCCATAAGGCACCATGGCTTATGACCTCAACTTGCCACTTTTAAATTTTGTGATCTTAGGCAAGTCCTTTAATAACCCACCTCACCCCAGTTTTCTCCTCTATAAACAGGAATGATAATTCTCACCTTGCAGTATTGGTGTGAGGATCAGACAAGACTTCCTCCCTTCTAGGGGCCCCATAAATTCTTGCTTTTAAGTTCTACGTTATTTTAGTTGTTCAAATCTGTGCAGCAGAGATTTCTCATTGTTCATTCTTTCCTGAGTGATGGAACTTCTTTGTTTTAACTGGGCACATGGCCATCCAGAATCAACTATAGTTTCCAGACTCCCTTGCAGCTAGATATGGCCTATGATATATGAGAAGTGGTGTGCGCATTCTGGGCTGTGCTCTTGAAGGTAGCTAGCTGGCTCTTCGACTCTACTGCTCCTTCTCCCTCTCTTCCCAGGCTGGAAGACAGACCCAGCGGACACATGGTGAGTCCTATTGACCATGCTAAAGAAGGCAGCACACTAAGGAGTGGAGGAAAAGCCAACACCCAGGAGCTGCCATATTAAGTTGGACTGCTCACAAGCAGTCTGTAAACATGGGGTAAAAAGAACCTATGCACTTAAGCAACTGTTACTTTAGGTCTATGTTACAGCTGAAATTGTACCCCAATTATAGCAATCTGTGACCTAGAAATGATAGTACTGTTTTGCCTGAGTCACCACAGCCTGCCATTGCAGCTCAATTGTAAGGAGAAAAACAGAACATGAAATCAAAGATCTTTGCACACAATAAAGTTAGGTGCACATGTGAGCTGCTCCAATAATTCTGGTGGGACCTGCTTGATGGTCCTGAGGGTAAGAATGTGCTGATAGGGCATAAGGGATGAAAAGGCAGAGTTAGTCACCAATGGGATGAGGGCAATAAAGCAAGACGAATCTATGATGGCTCCAAATGTCTTATTTGGAAGATGAAAAGAAAGGTGATATAGCTGATTATACAACTGGGGAGATGAGCCAAGCTGGTGGGGAGAAAGTGACAAGCTTGGTGTAGGGCATGTGGATTTGTGTACATGACCTCCAGGTAATGTCTAGGATGCAAGGGAAATTTGGGAGCTGGAAATGTATACAGATTTAGGGGACTTCTCTGTAGGGAGCTGAAGCACAATTCTAGGCACAAGAATGAACAAAACATTTGGAGAGTAGATGGACATTCAACAAATACTCAGATATAAATATGTCAGCACATCAAGTGCAAGAAAGGGCTTAAAATAAGGCATTATCTCTGAGTGAACGGAAGGGCTATGCAAAGACGCAGCTCTCTCCTATTCTTCTTAGAAGGATGAACATGGTGAGTCTGATCCTGAAATCTACCAGCCTTTCTCCTCATCCCTTCTAGTCCCTGAGATGGGATCACTTGTTCTTTTCTTGCTAATACATTTGAATTCTCTGTGGATTCTGGTTATTAAACCTTTGTTGGAGACATAACCAGCAAATATCTTCTCCCATTCTGAGGGCTGTCT
>CAUYQV010109415.1:0-35498 GCA_963574575.1 Galagoides demidoff
CTGTAATCCTAGCACTCTGGGAGGCCAAGGCAGGTGGATTGCTTAAGCTCAGGAGTTCTAGACCAGCCTGAGCAAGAGGGAGACACCATTTCTAAAAATAGCTGGTCACTGTGGCCAGTGCCTATAGTCCTAGCTATTTGGGAGGCAGAGGCAAGAGGATTGCTTAAGCCCAAGAGTTTGAGGTTGCTGTGAGCTGTGATGTCACCACTCTCTACCAAGGGTGACAAACTGAGACTGTATCTCCATTTAAAAAAAAAGAAGTTTCACTTAGGATAACTTCCAAAGATCTATTGTACAGCATGATGCTTATAGATAATAATAAAGCATTGCTAAGAAATCTTGAAGGATCTCATCACAAAAAAATTAAGAACAAGAGATAGGAATATGTTAATTAGCTTAATTTAATCATTTCAGTTTTTCAAAGCATCATTTTCTTTTTACCATAAAAACATGTAATTTGAATTTTTCAATTATACCTTAATAAAACTGGAGTGGGGGAAATAACATTACCTTAGAACAGCCCTCTCTAATAGATAATCACTCATACAATTTTCAGCAAGGTTTTTTTGAGAAAAAGTCTCACTCTGTTTTCTTATGCTGTGTCACATACAATTGTATAGGCCACATACAATTTTCAATTAAAAATTTAAAGACTATATGATATTAATTTTAATAAGATATTTTGTAATCAATAAATGTTAAAATAAGAAAAATTAAAACAATAAATAAAACATTTTATGCTTTTTCTTTATACGAGGCCTTCAAGATCCCCCTACATGTGACACCTTAAGCAGATCTCAATTTGGACCAACCACATTTCAAGTGCCGAACAGGCACAGGTGACCAGTGGCGGCTGCATTAGACAGAACCACCCTGTGGGAAGCTGCTCAAGTAGATTAGGTAACAATTAGAGGTGGCTCAGAGGAGGAGGCTGCCTCAGATTTGTAGGGTTGGGAGAAACTTCATGAAGGCACTGACTCAGGATTGGACCATGAAAAATATTATTAATCCAGCAGTCCTCCCTGCATAACTGAGGTTTTGTTGTCTGCAGTTTCAGTTACCCATGGTCGAGCAAAATCCAAAATAGTAAATGGAAAATTCTAGAACAAAACAATTCATATATTTTTAATTGTTTTTGCCATCCAGATACATCCTTTCTTCATCACAAGAAGAAAAAATATGATTAGGGTACAAAATGGTATTTTGAGAGAGAGAAGGAAACCACAGTCATATAACTTTTATTACAGTATATTACTATAAATTTCCTATTTTAGTGTTAAGTTATTGTTAATTTCTTACTATGCCTGGTTTGTAAATTAAACTTTATTGGAAGTGTGTGTGTATAGGAATCATAGCAGATCCAGGGTTTGGTACTGTCCGTGATTTTAGGCAGCCGTGGAGGGACTCGGAAGGTAGCCCCTGCGGACAAGAGAGGGGGCTACTGTAATACCATCGAGATCCATTAATAATACCTAACATTTATCGCAAGCGTGCCACATGTCTATCGCTGTGTTAACCACTGGGGGGCGGTAGTGAGGAGGAGATGGCCTTTTCGGAACGGGGGAACATCAGTAAAAGCAACAATACACTTGCAAGTAGTCTGGGTCGGGGTGGAATTGTTTGAACAATTCCACGTTGCACTCATTAGAAAGTACAAGAAGAAAAGGCAGGATGGCACCTTGTAGTCAAATTTCGAAGCCTTTCAAATGTGAAGGGAAGAACTTTATACCTCGTTCAGAGAACAAATGTAACCATATCAAAACACCCTGAAAGAACTTTGGGACAAGTGCTGTCCCCTGTGTAACACGCATTAACTCACTACGAGAGATGCCGTCCCAGGCATGCACTCTGAACTACAGGGAGGCCCTGGGAGAAAGGCAACGTTAGGTGATTTCCCTGGGACATCACAGAGTGTATTTCACACATGTGACAGCACAGCCTGCTGCGTAGCTCGGGTAAGTGGGACAGCCCATCGCTTCTAGGCTACGGGACTGATTACCGTAGGCAAGGGCAGCCCAACATCAAGTATATGTGTATCTACGTAAAGATTACAAAGGCGCAGTAAAAATACAGCACAAGATAAAAAATGCCACACCTGTATAAGACACTTACCGTGAGTGGAGCTTGCAGGACTGAAGTTGCCCTCCGCAGGGTGAGTCAGTGAGCGATCCGGGAGTGAACGAGAAGGCCCAGGACCCTGCCTCACAGACTTTATAAACCTTGCACTTAGGCTACTCTGGGCTTACAGAAAACGTTTTACTTCCTTCAATAACTTTTTTACTTTATAAACTTTTAAATTTTTAATTCTTTGACTTGGACAATAACCCCTTAAAACACAAACACATTGTACAGCTGCACAAAATACTCTCTGACTTTATATTCTTATTCTATGAGGTATTTTTCTATTTCTAATTCTTTCGTTTTTGCTCTTTAAACATTTTTTTAAAGACTAAGACACAAACATACACCTTAGCTTGGGCCTACCTGGGCTTAGGATCCAGTATCACCCTCTTCCATCCTGACTTCTTGACCCTCTGGAAGGTCAAGGGCAGTAACAGTCATGGAGATGTCACCTGATATAACATGCCTTTTTCTGGAATATCTCCTGGAGGACCTGCCTGAGATTGTTTTACAGTTAACTTTTTTTTTTAACAAGTAAAAGTAGTATATTCTAAAATAACAATTGTTATTATAAAAGTATAGTATAGAAAATGCATAAACCTGTAACATAGTCAGCTATTATCACTATCAAGATTCGCATATTGTACATAGCTATAGACGCCACAGGTTTGTTTTCAACAGGATCAGGACAAACATAGCTTCATGCAGTGACTGTGCTGTCACTAGGTGGTGGGAATCTCTCAGCTCCATTACCATCTTACGGTACCACTGTTTTGTTTTGTTTCAAGTTTTTGAGACAGAGTCTCACTTTGTCACCCTAGGTAGAGTGCTGTGGCATCATCATAGCTCACAGCAACCTCAAACTCTTGGGCTCCAATGATCCTCTTGCCTCAGCTTCCCGAGTAGCTGGACTATAGGCACTCACTATACTTGGCTAATTTTTCTATTTTTAGTAGAGACTGGGATCTCACTCTTGCTCAGGCTGGTCTCAAACTCCTGAGGTCGAGCAATCCACCTGCCTCAGCCTCCCAGAATGCTAGGATTACAGGCATGAGCCGTTGGGCCTGGCATGAGCACTGGATTAGCTTCATTTTTGCAGAGAAGGAAACTGAGGCATAGAGGGGTTAAGAAATTTTCCAAGGTTATACTGTGTGGCATTTCACTCAAATATTTCGGGCTTCAAAATCTACCTCTTAACCATTTACAAAGTCTACAAATTTTAGAACCAGGGACTTGGATTCACATTCCAGATTCTACATTTACTTACCTGGGTATTTGAAGGAGCTCTCTGAGTCCTTAGGCCCTTCAGCTTTCTCCCCAGGAAAATGGGACACATCCTGCCTATCTTAAGGTATCATTGTGTGGATAGAAGGACACCGAGCACAGAAAGCATGGATTATACTGCCTGGCAGAGAGCAGATAGCAGTGGGAATCATTTGGGGCCTTTAAGTGGGGGATTGGGGTGATTGGACTTGCATTTCAGAAGATGTATGTCGGAAATACTCATCTTCCCTGATTCATCTGGCATAATGGATTAGAGCCGGGAAAGATGTGTTAGAAAGATGCTGCAATAGTTCAGAGAAGAGGCAATGCAGGTCTGTGCAGGGACAGCTGCAGTGAGAATGGAATTGTATTACTGGATCCTGGGATTTTTTAGAGCTGAACAGCAACTATGGACCATATTGTCCAAATTATCCTCATTTTAAATGACTTTTCCAAGGATAAGCTGTAGGACAAGTCCTGGGCTTTCTTCATTCCTTGATTCAGTGAGCGCTGATGTTGGACATCAACACTAGAATATTCAACTCTTAATAAATACAAAAAACTGTCTCTGTTTTGTGTAAATCATGTACTCTCTACTCTTCAGTGGCTTCTAGGAACAATAATCTCATCTGGCCTGCCCCATGGAAACTCTCTTCCACCACCAAAGGAAGGTAGGTACACTGGGGTTAGACTAATCCTCACACTAAAGTGGGTAAACTGAGGCATGTGGGAAGATGACTCTTATTTCTCTCACATTTAGTTCTACGCCCATTTTTTAAAATTAAAATTTGTTTTCATTGTTAAATGTTACTTTCATCTTGAATAAAATTTCATAGGGGCAGAGAAGTTTAGAAACATACCTTTATTTAGATCTTAAAGTTTGGTGATTGGAGTTCATTTGAAATTACGATCAAAGAAAGACTGTTCTGTGATCAACAGGAAGTTACATATTTGTAGTTGTTATGTTTTAAATATGGAAAACGAAAGTATTTGTGTTTAGAAAATATGCCGAGATGTTTTCTCTTTCTGTCTCCCATCCAGACTAGAAGAAATAATTCAAACACTATATTCCTAGAACTTGTTTTCCTGTTTATGATGGAAGGCTAAATTCTGCCGCAGGAGGGCGCAGGAAATGTCAGCTGCTTTTTCAGAAAGTGGACACGAGGTGGCGCCGCTCTGCTAGTTTTCTTCATGTCTGTGTTTAATTTCTTTTTTTTTCCCCTTTGTTTAGTAGCAACGTTAATGGGGTCGCTTTAGCTATGAAAAATACGTTTCTATTTTCCAATGCTTCTTTCTTAATATGTCTGAGTAGGTCATTTTGCCTTCATAAAAATACACTAAGAGAATTAGAGCTAGTTATTCATCTTAACACATCATCTTTCCGTGGTACAGATTAGTTATATTTTGCTTTTGCAGTATTTTTCAGTATATTCAAATATGAATCCAGATTGAGTTTTCCCTTTTGGTCTGTCATTGTCTCATATTCTTTAGAGTTTTTTTTTTTTTTGAAATTTCATTTTAGTTTGATTTTAAAAGAGGAGACCTCATTCTGAATTATAACAGAGCAGCAAAAATGTAACATAACTTGAAAGCTGAAAAGAAAAATAGATGTCAATAAAAGAGCTGGAGTGGATGTCCTTTTTGGATTTGGATAAAGATGAGTTCCTCCCAGCATTATTAATTATTTAGTTAATTAGTTGTGTGCCTGTGAGTTATACCTCTCTCAGGAATTTGAATTTCTAATTACAAAAATGAGGTAGTTCCCGCGAATGTCCTAAAAGATCGCTTCCCAATCTGAAAAATCTATGAGATTATGAGTATAGGAACATAGTTATGCCTCCTGCCCACCCCAAACACAATTCTTGAACAGAATACATTTACAGAAGCTATGACTTTTTTTTTAAAATGTAGATAATTCTCAGTAGCACAATGTATGTGATTTTGAGCCCCAGCTAGCTTTTCAATTCACGGTACTCCACTGGAGCTCTTATTTGAATGAAGTCTGAACACAGAGTAATAAGTTAACTGCTCTGGCACAATCACACCCCTGGAGCAGAACTGAGAGACTTTCAGTCAGCTTCTGGCTCCATCCCTTACCAGCTGGGAGATTCTAATCCACTAATTAGCAGTGGGCATGAGCTCTTTGCTAGAGCCTATGATGTGTGGGGAGAACTAACAGCCCAGGTCCTGTGTACCTCACAGTCTACAGCGGAAACAGGTTGCCTGCTATTGGGAAATTAAAAAATGGGGAACAAGTGCCAAGTGAGATCAAGCCTGTGACCTTGGCCTGTCCCCCACCCAAACCCTTGCCCACAGCTGTCATCCTGAGAGGTGATACAAAGTCAACACTGGGAACTAGCTGAGTTTGTGTGGAAATCACTTAAGTTGGGACAGAGAAGAGCAGATGAAGGGTGCGGAGAGAAGGTAACAAAATTGTTTAACATTCTTTACCAACTAGTAGCAAACGTTAAATGTCATGAAGTGTTCTATTTTCTATGAAACCAAAGAAAGTGGCATAGTTGTAAATAGCTGTTCACTAGCCTAGAAGCTAACAATATGGAGAGGTCTGCAAAGCAGTGGGCAGAAAGGGGAGCAAAAGTCCTTAAAACACTTCATCCTGGATGATGTCCCCTGGAGCTGGTAAAATGTCCCATGTGAGTGCATGAAACCAAACGGTGCATATGGAGCCTTTCACACACCAGGTTTAGTGACACAGGGCTCTTGTCTAGCCTCTTAGAAATATAGAAACAGTTGCAAATGTTAATGCACCAATGCCAACTGGTCACCAGGAAAGGGTAACTAAATAAATTCCTAAAAATCACAAAGCAGAGTGGGGCCTGTGGCTCAAAGGAGTAGGGCGCTGGCCCCATATACTGGAGGTGGTGGGTTCAAACCCGGCCCCGGCCAAAAAATAAACAAACAAAAAAACCCACAAAGTATATTAATGTTACAAAAAAGACTTGGAATAATTTTGGCTCCAATGTCATATAAGCCAAACCTGGTAAAAACACAGTAGGCCTCTCTTAGCCCCACTGCACTTCCTGTCAGTGTGGCCCCAGCTCTTCAGTTTTCCTAGGGCTGACTATGCACCAGTGATGGGGAAGCAGGAGATGGGAAGTAGGTGAATAGAATCGGAGTTTGGATGCTGAGACAGTGAGATAAGGGAAAGGGTGGGGTACAGCAGCCATTCAGGGAAGAGGTTCCTGACCAAATCTTTGTATTAATAATATCAAGAACAGTTCTTGTACTTCAAGATGGCAGCAACAGTGGCAGTTGACATAAGTGTGGAACTCCCCAGCAGAGGGCAGGCTTTCCTTCTTCCAGCTCTATCTTACATGCATGATGCTCAAAGGGTCTTCCCTGGCACACTATGTTCATGGATAAGGAGAATAAATGTTTTTGCATCAAATTCATTTGGAAAATGCTGAATTAAACAAAGTCTGCCAAATTTCCTTGCTACCTGGATCCTTTAATATGCTCCTACATATCATGACTTCTTAAAAGTAGGGCTTTATTATGTAGGGCTTTCCAAGCTTTTATTAGATAGGGTTTTCCAAAATTTTTGAGTTTGGAAACTTTGGAAATTTTTTTTTTTTGTCTTTTTGGTAAATCATGGAACATCTCAAGAGAAGTGTTTTTAGAAATGCCTCTTGGAAAACCATATCCCAATGCATCCTAATATGTTTGGGATTTAATTCTATTTTAGCAAATTTTTGGAGTGAGATTTTCAGAATAGAAGAATTGACAGGAAAATGAAGGATTCATTAAATCAGTTTATTTGGTGCCTTATAAGCAAAATGAGGATTCTTTTTATTTGAATCATTTTTGAGCATAGACACAATCTTAAAAGAGGCACTGGCCTCATTTTTAGATTATTTCTCTCTCCCTCAGCCACATGGAATCACCTCCGCACTCTGCACAATTGGGCCTTGCCTACATGGTGCCACTGTCTTGCAAACTGGTGTTGGTTTGGCTTTCAGTCTAAGCATCTCTTCTGCTATGAGAATAAGAAGAATAAATACAGTTCCCGATTTCCAAGTCAAAGACAGTGTGAATTGATATTACACAGTAAAATGCAATGAGATTAAATCAATAACATCTGCAATAAGGCATAATGAAGGTAAAATTATATCTCTGGCTTCCTGAACAGCTGTGAATCTATTTTTAATGATCCTCATTTTTGGCAGTCAGCTAACAACTTTTAAAACGTCCTAGAAATTGGATTGTTAAGCAGATGAGCACTGCAGTGGCTCAGAATGTCATTAATTTCAGCTGCCTTATCCATCTGCATGGGCAAGATGCAGGCATGGAGAACAGAGCCCCCCAGTCCATTCCACTGAGCACCCCACTCACGGCCTTGGGTTTCTCCTTTACACGCTGGAGACAGCAAGGCAGGAGAGAGGGAGGCAGAGGTGCTCTCTCAGGAGAAATGAGGCCTGTGGATTTAAGGGGGAAAAAGGAATAGTTCTTGCTTTTGTCAGGCCAATTACAATACATAATTGGCTTTTGTGTCTCCACTGAGCTATGGAACCCCATAACCAAGGCAGGAAACAAGACATTCTAGTGATCCCCTGGTTTGCCAGTGGGGCACTGAGGTTCCCCAAGATTGCTCCGCCCAGGACTTGATCAAGGTCACACCACCAGCAGATGTAGGAGTCAGGACTCAACCCGAGTTGAGTTACTATTGCAAAGACAGGACAATTTTCATGGCCCTGAAGTCAGTGGCCTCCTGTGGTAGCCATGGGAAAGGCACTGTGAGAAAGTTGATATTGAGGCACTGGAACACTCAGGACTAACCAGGTTCTGCTAGCTGCCTGGCACCTGTGCATCTGGCTGCAGCTTTTACTGTTAGCGGCACTTGGGAAACAGGCACTGATCCCTTTGGTTAATGGTTCTGAATTTGCTTTACTTCTCTGGGCTGGCAGGGACAGGGCACCCCAGGCTCTGCACAATGCGGTATTTGCTGTCCCCCATAGACAGATTCTCAGATTCTGAAGTCAGCTGCCTGGAGGCCCCAGGCTAAATGGTGTTCCAAAAGATTTTAGCCGGGGGAAGAAATTCACCTTTCAGATTCTCTCATCACTTTACTGAGAGCAGAGAGAGGAAATGGCTGCCTTCTGTTCCCTCTACGTCTGGACGCCCACAGTGTGGAGAGAGATTCTTTGTGCAAAGGATGTAGCTGTGGCTGAGATGACCAGCATGAGTTTATGGGCTGTCCTCAGTGCCTGCCTTGCTTTTGGAAGGGCCCTGATATTTTGCTGCCTGAAATATCCAACAATCAAGAATTTTATGGTGCAGGGAGAGGGCTGTGGACTGTATCTGGATTGAAGAGAAGACACGGCTTCCAGAAGGGTCATCCGGTGACAGAGCAGACCTGAGATATTGAGAGACACCTCCTGTAAGCAAGAGGTGCCTTCCCATGGCTGGTGTGATGGCAGAAATGCTGTGAAGAGAGGAGCAAAGAGCAGAGGGAAGCAGGAGGTTTGTGAGAACAGAACACGAGAAAACGCTAATGGTTAAATGATGTCTGATGTGCACAAATGCTCAGGCCGTCAGAGGGACAAAGGTCCCCGTGAAGGTGGACAAAGGCAGCTCAGAAAGAGAAGGCAGGGAGGTCAGGGAGAAATGAGAGTGCTGTCTCCACCGGGCATGTGTGGGCTGACAGGCCAACTGCAGGCACCGGGGACAGTGCAGGAATGAGAGGGACCCCGAGCCCAGGGCTCCACTGTGCTGGGAGCTGTTTGAGACAGCAGAGGAGCCGCGTATCCCGTATCTCCCCGAGCACAGGGGACTGACACATTTCTCTGGTCCTTCTTTCCCCTGCAGTTTCCTACCATGGGCCACTCCCACGGGCACTGGTAGACACATGAGTGCTCTGTTGTGGCTTTGTAGACACTGATCCACAGCCGCATGTAACTGGCTCACATAAGAACACATACTGGCCTTAAAGCTTTCGCTGGGGTTGAGGGTGCACCTTTCATTGTACCATGAGCTAGGTGTCCACAAGTGATGTAGAATCTCATTCCTTCACCATCCACCAACGGGGGTTTAAATTCAAGGTTGGCAAATAGGGTTTGCCTCCTGTCGACTTTAACCTATTGTCTCACTGTGTTCAGAAGGATTCTGGGTGGATCCAGGTTCATGGGAGAGAGGGCTGCATCCGGTGCCCTGGAAGGGAGAGAAGACAGGAAGTCACAGTGCCCAGGGTCTCCCCCTCTGCTGCACCCAGGGAGGTGTCAGCGCTGTAAGCAGAGCTGCCAATGCTTCAGAAACCAAGAGAACTTCAGACTCACGAGCAATGGAGAGGAAAGGGGTGAAGGAGAGCTTCCTGCCAAAGAGAAAAACATACAATCGTTTCAGGGTTTGGAAGCTTCAGGAATCAAATTCACTGCTATGGAGGCAGAGTATAGGGGCTCTGACGGATGGGACAAGCCAGAGGGCCGAGCTAAGTTGTCCAGTAACCTGAGTTAGAGTTCAGGGTTGGGGAATTGGGGATACTGGCCACCAGATGTGAGCAAGCTGGCTGGTTTTCCTCCTCATTTTGAACCGTGAAGGGAGAGCAAGTCCAAAGAGATGAGGAGGGCGACAGAGAATGCATCCCACATATGTGACCATGTGACACATGTGTTAATATACGTGTCTAGATATACACACATGCAGACAGAAAATGTATCCCACATATGTGTACAAGTGACACATGCATTCTGTGCATGTCTAGGTATATACACATGTCAGTCCAGATGTCCCACTTGAGTATATGCACGCTCGTACACACACAGTCAGCTCCTCCGCTCACATTCCATATCCACATTATCCATATCACATACAGAGAACAACTTAGTGGCTGAAGAGCCGGGAGCCCTATTCCCTTGCTGGTCTGGGGCAGGTGACTAATCTCTGCTCATTAAATTAAAAGCAAATGACCAAAGGCAACAGACTGAAATCCCAAATCAGAGGGCAGTCACCTGTTGGTTAAACCCCCGAAAACTGACTTCAAGTTAAGCTATGACTCCAGCTACTACAGAGCCTGAGCTGCTGATTAGAGGAAGCCGTCTGCCTTGTGGCTCAGAGCAGATCAAAACCGAGGTATCTGAAAACCTTCACCGTGAGTTTCAATTAGTTCTGGGAGGACCTGCAGGGCTTGAGAAAATTCAAAAGCAGAGTTTTACAATATTCTAAACAAGACAATATCATTACTCTGAGGTACTTCTATGTGTTATTATCTCTCTCTAAATACTAGTTTCCTAATAAACTGCATTTCACTGGTAACATATGGCGGTGCTAATAAACACGGGGATTTTGTTTGTGAAAGGAGAAGCCACACCCGATGCCTGCATTGGCTCATTCACTTTCTATGTTCAAACCACGTGGTTGGTGCAGAATTTACTCCCCTATTCTTGAGGCTCAATGATAACATCACAAATTCGATATTTTAGAAACATTTTGATAACAGTATTTTAATTGGTTTTCTTTGTAATCCTGTGTATGTTATTTTAGACACCAAAAACATGAATCTGAGGAAGTTCTCTGAATAGAAAGACAACCCCCTTGAGAGGAGAAGGCTCGGGGTACGGTACTTGCTGGACAGCTCTGGTCCTCTCCCTTTTAATGCATTTTTGTTTGTTTGTTTTTGCAATTTAAAAATATAGAGATAAAATGTATAAAACATACAATTTTCAGTTTTATAATTCAGTGCATTCTAGCACAATTACAAGGTTTTGTAATCGTTGCCCCATCTATAATAATTCCGGAACACTCTATTACCCCAGAGAGCAACCCCGTTAGCAGCCCCTCCATTCTCGCTGCCCTGGCCCCTGGCAACCACGAGGCTGCTGTCCGACTCCAGGGATTTGCCTCTTCTAGACACTTCCTACTAATACGTGGCCTTTTTCTCTGGTTTCTTTCACCCAGTGCGATGCCTTCAAGCCCCACCAGGTTGTAGCGCCACATCCTACTTCATTCCTTTTTGTGATGGAATAATATTCCGTGGTATGGATGTGACCTGGTGGTTTATGGTTGACCTGTTCTAGCCGAGTCCCTTTTCAGCCTTTGTTTCCACACTTTCTACATGAAGAGGTCAGGGTAGGTTATGCCGAATATTCGCTCAGCTTTCAAGCCTCTTTCGCCACCTCCTTTTAGTTGCTGCTATGTTGTTCTGTGTCAATCTCTGCTTCGATGCGATTCCAGGCGACCTGTCCTCCAAGGCAGGCCTATCGAATTCCTGAGTATGTGCTTTCCAATGCTGTCTATATCTACCCCGCAATTTAAAAACCAGTTCAGAGATCGGACCTCGTTTAAACCTGTGGGTGGATGGTCTAATATGGTATATTCTTTCTGTAGTTACCTTTCAATATTACAGCAACTCACCAGACCCTAAAGGGCTTGGCTCATGTATGTGAGACAGAATTTTTTAAAGTACGATCAACAGAAAACTTTTCTTTAAATATCCATGGCATTTGGGATGCCCTTGGGAACCTTCTAAGGGTCTAACCTCGGGTCTATTCTGAGGTCCTGACTCTGCCATTCTCAGTGCTTGATTCTTAAAAAAAAGAAAATTTATCTGTCACTTTAAAATTTCAGCAGATCCCAATAGTTTATTTGCACAAGCCTGTGAAGGATTGGAAAGATAAAGGAGGAAAAGACTCAGGGAGATAAGAAGCCGCAATAAATCCTCACACGGTCTGAGTACAAAGCCTTGTTAACAGAGTTCACGCGAGGACCTGAGTGAGCCCAGTTCTGAACTTGGCGCCTTCACTGTCCTCTTTATTAGGTCATAGAAGAGCGCATACAAACTGCAGTCAGAAATAACACCAGGGTTTCTTAGGCTGCACAACCAATACGGTGCATATGTAATGTGAGAAAACGGCAAGTCACATACGATGTTTCTCAATTTTATGCTCTCTCCCATCCCGCAAGTACGGACATTAAAAGGGGAATGGGCGCTCCTTCATCCCCTCGCCTTCCTCTGACATGGGCTGAGCCCGTTTGGCTCTCCGTGTGTTTGTTCCTTTGTTACATAACCACACTCAATCCACTCTTTGATTTCCTCGAAGTGCTTTCCATCACGACGTGGCCTCTGAACCTCACGTTTGAGACACCTCATTACACCTACAGGCACGCGGTGCTGAAGCATTTACTGCGCTCGGCCCGGACATTCTTTGCTTGCAAATGCTTTAGGTTCTTTTCCTTGGGAGATAAACCCAGAGAGCTGCAAATTCATACCTAATCTGTCATAGCCCTGTCACCCAGTTCAGTCCTCTCTAAACAAAATCCTTTCGCTGAAAGGAAGACAATACCCCCGATTCATAAATAATTTTTTCCACCAACCTTAATCTGCTGTCTATGAATATTAATGAGTCTCATCGATTCACGTCTCCATTTTATGTTCTATATTAGACACCTTCCCAGAAAGCTGGCTGTCAGGGTTGCAAAGGAACCTATTTCACTTTCACATTAAATTAGCAAAATGAAAAAAGATGATTTCTTTGGCTTGTAGGTTTCAAGAGATACCTCTGTAGCCGAACTCTCTGATTTTTTTTGTTTTTTTACATTGTTCCTAAATTATAGGCTGATCTTTGTAAGAAAGAGAGATAGGTCTTTTTTGTCCGTTCCAGGTTAAACGCTGACTAGTAATTAATGACCTGATATCATGGAAAATTTTCAGAGGCTCCCTAAATGTGTTTCTTTTACCAACTGCAACTCTTCACTTGCTTTGCTTGTCTGTGTGTGTGCACGTGCACACACGTGCGTTCCTTCTCGCATCCGGGTTTGAAATCCTATGAGATTCTGCTTCCTTTGGCTAGTCCTGCCTTTAAAGGGTTTCCTGGGAGACAACAGATTAAGTAGGATTGGTTCCAGGACTGCCACTGGCTTATATGGAACCTTTGTGAAAATTAGAACATGCTCTTCTGACAAATTAATTAGAAAATGACATTTCCTCTAGAGGGACATATTAGAGAAAAGAGCCCCACTCCGTATGGATCCAGGGTCTGCTGGGGTGTTCCGACTACATTTTAATACCGACTTCCTCTTCATGTGGCCATCAAATCTTTCACATCTCCATTAGCTTGTTTTTCGGACCCATGCTGTTTCTGGGGCGCCAGAAGCCTGCCCTGTATGCTTAGGTCTCTCTCAATTACAATTCACTTCTTCCTTCTTTCTTCTCGTTCATAGCATTAATGTTAAACTTCTTGTTTATCTGCCAGCTTTTACTGAAGCAGCTTTAATTCATTTTTATGGCTTTGAGTAATGTGAATAAGAATTCCAGTGACATTCTTGGAATTTCAATAATTTGGTTGGTTGATTTTTTTAATACATGCTTTCACATATTCAAAAACTTGTTTGCCCATAGCATTATTTGTTGCTTAAATGACGTACATATGGCCAGCTGCCATAGGAGGCTGTTTTATCTGAAAGGGCCCAGGAAGTCTATTCTAGTTCTAAATATACCCCTTTTTGCTTGCCACCCATGCCTGAAAATCCACCTTAAAGTCATATTCTTTTGGATTAAGTAAATGCTGCCCTGTTGCAACATAACACCCTTAGAAATAACTAAGTATCCTGTGTCAGTCATTGACACTTTAGTGAGAGGTAGTTTCTAAAAATTATATTTCAGGGACAGCTATGTTGAAGAAGGAAGAACATTTTGGGCATATAAGGTACTAACCAGCTGGAGGGCAGACCTGATTAGGTGGGCAGAATATAGCTTGAACACAATGGCTATTTGTGAGGGAACCCCTCAGAGAACAAGGAATATGGAGGAAAATTTTCGTGATGTATTTATCTAGCACAATCCCAGGGTAGAGCTTAGTATATGGATTGTTTGTTCAACAGTATTGGTGTCTCCCAAAGTGACTAAGGGTGGAACTGTTTTGTTAAGTTGTTGGGGTATCTGAGAACTTGAACTTCTGCCTTGGAACTAGGCTAGTAATTCCCGACTTGACCTGTCTGATGAAGACATGGAACTTCCTTCTAGGGCTACGGTTAGTGATATTAGCAATATAAGACATACATATCCAAGGAATTAATTTGTCACATGAACATGGCTATCTGAGAAAAGATCTTTGGGAGACAGATGACAGAAGCAAAGAACATTGAAGAAATGAGCATCCTCAAAGATCTCCATCAGTGTAGCTCTGGGCATTTTCAGATAGGCTGCACACACATCTGAGAGTGCAAAGCCATGAGCTATGTACAAATTAAACATGTCTCCTCTTCCTGGAGTGTCAATTTTACTAGACAATAACAAATTAAATTAAAGCAGGCATGACTATGTTATGGAATGGAATACTGCAGTCGCATGAACTTTTAACAAGTACCAAGGGAAACAAATACATGATTATGGAAAACAGAGCCTGCAGGATCTTAGAAGTCAGCTAGGCTTGTCTTTCCAGGCCTGATTGGGCACCAGAATCACCAGCAGAACTTCAAACAAAACTTCAAAATGGTATTGAGGCTGAGCCCCTTTCCCAGTGGGCTCGAGAACCCTGCCATTTCTTCAAAGCTCTGCAGGGTTTGAAGGTACAGCCAGAGCCAAGAACCACCAGAGAGGTAAAGTAACCCCAAATCATACAGCCAATTTGTATTTGTGTTTTTAGCCATTGTTCTAGCTCTGATATGCTCTTCCAAAGGATTGTCTATATAATTTGTGGGGTCCAGTGTGAAATGAAAATGCAAGCCTCTGTACTATGTATTTATGTGATATAAAGTTATAAATACGTATATATATAAAGTTAATAATTTTAAGACAGTAACAGCAGAACATTCATAGAGCCCGGTGTGTAGGGCCCAGTGTGAAGTCAGCCCTGTCCCTCAAAAAGCCTGAATATTATATTCAGAGATGCAGCCACCTTGAGAGCAGCAGCTGGATCAGAGCCCTGGGATGAGGAGGAGCCGTGTTATCCTCTATTTTTCTTAGTTTATGGCACCAGGTAGTGCGTACACACACAAACACACACACATACACACACACCTGGACGGGTAGTTCAGAGATACCAGCTGGCGGAAGTGTTTAGCAGAAAGTAAATGATTTTTTTTTTCTAATGTGAAAGCACATTTCCTTATTTATCTAAGCTGAGAATAAAACTGTCACCTTTTGACCGAAACTTCTGTTGCATGGATTCAAAATTCTGGTATATACTTTCTCCCCAAACCACAGCCTCCCTCCCATCCTGGAACAATTTTGTGTACTTCTCTTTACCTAGAAGTGTAGATCCAGATAACTAAAAAGTACTTGGTTATATTTTGACCACAACTGAGTTAGGTCCCTCTCTGGAATAAATGACTGTATCTGTTGTGTTGGGGGTGGTGAGAACTTGAGGTGAGCACAGGTGCACGTGCTGTGTGCACACCCCTCCCCCAACACACACACACACAATGCCCCACAGAAGGGAAACCCTGCAGGGACTACAGGATTCCAGACTGGAGAGTAAACCTCACACTAGGGAGGCCATCTCTTTAGAGAAAGAGGATGCGCACTTTGGAGGCTGGATGAAGACCTCTGTGAGGGGCAGGAGAGAGCACACAGTGGACCGGGAGGGATGCAGGAGGCAAGGACCACAGCCGAGGTGTTGGAGGAACGTGGAGTGCATGCACTGCTCTGTCTTGAGATTCAGCAGCAAGGCAAGTACTGAGAGCTAATAAGTCAGGGGGAGAATGGAGGGCACAGGGGAATTCAGAGTAAGTGAATGAAATTCTCATTACATCACCAATGGAATTAACATGCGAGCTTTCCTCTCTCCCAGGGTTTCTTTAAGGCACTGGCTATTATGAAATATTTGGGGCCAAAGACAGAACAAAGCCCCAGAGGAAAGAAAGTGATGGAATTTATGTTCTTGGGAATTTGCATCTAACCTGGTAGACACAAGCAGCCTGTGGCCAACATTCGTAGGACTGCAAAAGCTTTCTCAAAAGCCTGGAAGTCATTAGCCAGCCAGGCCTGGTGGTAGGGCAAGGACAGTCTTCTCATATGGAGAAAGATCCCTTGTGGCCTGTCCTGTGAGGTCCACCATTTCCCTGATCTGCCTTCTGGGTGCCAGACTCTTGTCTGTACCAGTTTTCCTTGGGCTTGGCCTTTAACAATATCTGAAGACAACCTTTCAACCCAGAACTCTGTAAACATGCCAATGGATTCATTGAAATTTAGAAAAGCCACATGATAAATTTACTATGACTAGTTTGTTAAATGCAGAACTGTACATCATGCACATGGATAAGTCTGTGATCGTGCAAAACAAACCATCGGTTCTGCGGGGAGGTTTTTGGTACACTGGTCAAGACGGTCATTCAGACAAGATACGCATGAGTGCTGTTTCCACCTCTGTGTGATCCTTGGCAAAGAACTTAACCTCTCTTGGATGCATTTTTCCCAACTACAAAGAAGTTATTTTGAATACCTACTTCATAAATTTGTCTTGAGGATTAAATGAAATGGTGTCATTAAAGATCTGGCACATGGTAGGGACTCAGGAATAATTATTATTAGCTGTGAATCCTTTCCTTCCCTCTGTCCCCACTCTGGGGATTAATGAAAAACTCAGCCAAGTGGATGTTTATGGCCGTGTCCTGTTCCAAACTTGTAACATTTTCCCCCCTAATTCTGTGTAGTTGGCTGGCCTTCTGTGCCACACAGGGGCTCTTCCACAAGAAGCCTGATGGGCTGAGCTCTCATAACTGGGCTGATATAACAATTGAAAATACAGATTTCTCAGCCCTTGTCTCTTGCTATTTTGAAATGTCTCACTTTGAACATGAGTGCAGACTGTAGTCCCAGTTTGCTTCCTGAACAATTTGGGTAATTCTGGACGATGAGACAGTTCTTTCCATTCCTTCCAATGTGTGTTCAGAGAAGTACCCTCAGGACTGTGTCTCTCTGGATGATCTTCTAGCATCTGGAGAGGCTTCACCCAGATCAGAACTTCTCAGTGGACTCACATCCTTCAAGAGCTTGTCTTTGAGCATCTGTTGCAAAATAAGAAAAGTGAGAACAGCACAGTAGGACTTTTTCCTATATAGCTTTTAATCGAAAGACTCTTGTTTATGTTGAGATTATGGTTTGCTGATGGTTTTGGTATCAATATATGCTTTTTTCTGTGAAACAATGGAGAGAGTTGATGGGAAGGGTTTTTCTTAATGCTCTGAGTTGGCAAAATAAAAGGTGGACAGACCTCTGTTATTCTCCCCAAACAATGAAGGCAACGCCATTTATTCTGCATTTACCAGACTTACTCAAACCACCACCCAATTCAAAATTTCTCTGTTTTACTGGCTCATGAAATTAAAAAACAAAAACAGCTGGATCCCACTGATAGAGACCACCCTGGCTGGCTGTGAAAGAAAAGAACTTCCAGATTAGTAGCTACCTGGACCAGGTCCTCCTGCACTGTGGACTCCTGGGGCTTTGTTACATGAACTACTTCAGGTCTCATATGTGGTCATCATGGCAAATGAAGATGTAAGAAGCTTTATGAGAGTTTATAGTTTCTCTAAGAAACCAGCCAAGTACTAGTATGGATGCAAAGTTGAATGACCCACCTCCACTCTTACCATGGATATAAACCCTACCTTTGTGTAAATAGGTCTAAGAATATTTGCTGTTGATGCTGAGTATTTCTAAAGTACTATGCTCTTTTTAGGACAAATTCTTATGTTAGAGTATCAACTTTAACTTGGTTTTGTTTGGGTTTGAAAAGGCCACATTTTCTGGGTGGGGGCGTGGGGAGTCCAATACTATAAAATTATATCTTTCATCATTCTAGTACCTAGCAGGCCCCCAACTTCACTAGCCATGGGATGACATTTCTAATAATATATCCTGAATTACTATACATGGTGTTTTGTCCTGGCCTCTTGTGTTTGCCAAGGTTGCCTCACCAAATATTTCTAGGACTCTTTGGGAACAGTGTGTGTGGTTCTTTGAAGCTTTCCTGGGGGGGGAGGGGTGCCTGATGCTGCAGCCAACCATGGGGGTTAGACTGCTGGCCCTCATGCCATCCAATGGTTCTAAGTCACTCCATCGTTCTAGGCACTTCCTGCTGGCCTTGGTCTCCCTTGTCTTTTCTTTCCCAGCTAGGCTTTGTGATTAATTTCTGCTGCCCCCTCCCAAAATGAGTCCTTCCCCTGCTCCAAGGTTCAGTTCTAATCACATTTCCTCTAGGAATTCTAAGTTTTCCTAGGCTGTAAATAGCCTCTCCTTCATATGCTCCTATTGCGTATTATAGCCCATAATTCACGGTGCATGTGATGAATGCTGAAATGCTAGTTATGTATTTACCTTCCTACCTCCTCCAGCCACCATGTGAACCCCAGGATGAAAATACTAGATTATATTCTTTTTTTTTTTTTGGTTATCCAAAACCTTGGCACTATATATGGAACTTAATAAGGCTGGCAAAGGTAGAATAATACTGTGTCACCTTAAATTCTCACTAAGGTGTAAATGACTGATTGCTATATCTCTGCAGAATGTACAAGAAAAACTTTGTTTCCACAGTAGGAATTTTTGTTCTAATCAGTCTATGGAGACAAAAAATTTGTTTGGACCTTCTGGGAAATCACACAGGATAAGTAGTCTATACTATATTCAGGTAGGTAAAGCTCTAAAGAAATTTATCAATTCATGACAAGAGTTCTCATTGTGTCCCCCACCAATATGTTCAAACAACATCACTGGCAGTTCATATAGTATTAGCTTCACTTAACCAGCCATCACTTCCTCTTAAAAAAAAAAAATGAAGGGAAGAATAAGGGCATGTAGGAAAGACATTCCCTAGAATTAAAATCTCAGCTTCTCTTTGAACATCCAGATGATTAAATGAGATCCAGACAAAAGCAGGCAATTTCCAAAAAATAAAGCCCAGCTGGGGGGATCTGCATTCCTTCATGTTTCTGTTGGTAACCCAGTGGTAAAGTAAGGTAATGATTGATTTGGAGAGAATTACGGCTATTATAAACTGTAATCAGCGGTGGATGAGAATAATTACACAGAGAAAGGGGAGAAAGCTGAAACATGGCTGAGCAGTGTTCTGATGGATGGGGAAGTCATTTCCTGGCCGTTAATGACTGATTTTTCAACAGTCAGCACACAAGCTTTAATCCCAGAGGGTAGAAGGAGAAAGGAATGGCTACGTTATGAAGGATGCTACTGACTTAACCTCACCAATTTTCATCTGGATGTGTTTGGTACCCTCCCTGTCTGTTCACACTTTGTTGCTGCTACAGCAGACATACTCTTCAGGGATGAGGTTAGGACCCTGCCTTTATCTGGGAGACACCAGGAAGAGTTACAGTTATAGGAAACTTCCCCATAACATGGTGGTGAGATATAGCATCAGGGTGTCATCATGTTGTAGGTTGTTAGAACTGGACCAGCCACAGGAATCACCTGATCCAATCTGCTAGTTTTAGAGACGAGCCCAGAGAGGTGATGTCATTTGTCCAAGTCACATATCTGACGGGCTTTAGACACAAGGGGAAATTGCTCCCACGGGACCGGAGGGAGACTGGCCTTGTAAAAAAGGCATGATCAGATCTCTGAGGGAGACTGCTTTGCTGAATCCAATTTGAAATTGTCACCAGCTGAGTCTCTCACCCTCAGAAACAGGCTCTGGAGTTCAATATTCTTCCTACATAAGTTGCTACCGGATGAGGTTACACAAAGTCAGAAAGGGCATGAGTTTCTGGAACGATCATTTTGGTTTACAGAGCAGTCATGAGTCCTCTAAGCTGTGACCCTCACATACTTACAGACACAGAGAAGAGAGAGAGGGAAAGAATGGGAGAATTCAATTTATCTTATTGTTTGCAGCCATAAAACAGGATAACTGATGGAAGTAGATTAGAAGTCATAAAACTGTATAAAACAGGACCGCCAGCGCTCAGTTGGTGACAGCCCCCTTCAGGACCCTGATGACTTTGAAGAGCCTCTTGGATGCTCCTGTGGGGTGCTGGGTTTGCCTCTTGCTGTAGTGCAGAGGTCCCAGGGAGAGGATGTGCAGTGGTTTGGAGCACAGGACAAGTTCCAGCCACGTCTCCCCCTCCCCCACAGAAGGACAAAGCCTGTCAGAAGGAAAGGAAGGATCATCTTCGAAGAAAATACCACTCACTGCCTTAGAGGCTAAATCATGTCAAGACATAAGATGGGGAATGTCCAGATGCTGTTTATCCAATCTTAATTAAATTTGGATTTCTTTGGAGAGGGGAACGTGCCTCAGTTCCAGGAAAAGTTGTTTTGATCCCAAGGCTGTTTGGACTCAGCTTTATGAAAACAAACATTTTAATCAAGATGATAACAACATCCCTGAGTTTTCACTGTATTTTCTGGAGCAAAATCTCTTGAGTCACTTTATCTTCTTGGTAATATTCTATTCAACGCTGATAAACATCTCCACTTTTTGTTCCTTTGTGTTTTTAGTTTTCTGAAATATCTCCAACAGGACCGATTCCTTTTCAGGTACACTTTACAATACTGTTTTGAGAATAATGTTATTTTTCTGTCTGGTATTCCTTCACCCTCTTCAGGTAAGCACACCTTACTTTTCAATGACCATGGCTTATGTGAGGCCAACCTGTCTTTCAGGTTGTCTTCTCCACTGTCATTCTTTTTCTTTTTTTAGTTTTTGGCTGGGGCTGGGTTTGAACCCGTCACCTCCGTTTTATGGGGCTGGCACCCTACTCCTTGAGCCACAGGTGCTGCCCCCAACCACTCTCTTTCTTCAGACTTGTAGTAGGGATGCTGAAAGAGACTCTGCTTGCCCCTTCAATTCGGAACACTAGCTATTAAGGATGTGGTTTTTGAGCTGCCTACACTGTCTTTTCACTGCGAGTGGGGGGAGAGAAGAGCAATAGGGGGAGAGAAAGAGCAACAGAGAGAAAGAAAGAGAGAGAGAGAGATGTCATCCAAACTCCTGGATGCTGCAAAATCTGACTGTCTTATCCCCTGACCCTGGACTTCCCAGTTATGAGAGCCAATGGATGCCCTTCTTTGCTGTAAGTTAGATAGAATTAGGGTACTGTCACAACCCCAGAAGTCCTGACTAAAACAAAGACTTTTCTGATTTCTTTTAAATGTTGACCAAAGAGTGCAGTTCTTTTTTGGGAAACTGAAACATTTATAATGGATGATTGTGTCATAAAAAATGTCATGGTACTTTACAGAGCAGAAAGTAAATATGCCTTTTGACTACCTCTTGGATATTCGAGCCTACAGTTCATCTTGCAACCAGTCTTAGCTCTTGTATTTTGAAATTATGAAAGAACTATTAAACAGACAGTTGGGCTAAACGTCTTCCAGATCTTGCCAAGCAACCAACTGTTAACCTAATTCTCTCAATGGGTTCTCTAAATGAACAAGTTGTTTCTTAACCACGCAGGCACACGCACTGGCCCACATCATCCTATGAGAAATAACCAAAGAGGAAACAAAAGCTATCTAGAAAAAATATTTGGAGTGATTGTTCAACATGCAATTTAAGGAAGAGTACCCTCCCCCCACAGGTAACATTGACAATGGGATCCAATTATAAGAACTCCAAAGGGATACAGAAATTCCAGAGTATCTGACCCAGCCATTGCTTCCCACCTAACCTTTCCCCATCTGGGACCCAAACTTCCATACCTTTGAGGATTAGGTGTGCATGACAAAGTTCTCCATTCCTCATATGCTCTGCCCTGCTCTGCACAAAGCTGGAAGAATGCAGGAAGGGCTTGTGAGGTGCCAGTCACGACAACTCAGATACAGTGAGTGCCTAGGACCTTGGAGGCAGTTCCAACATCTTTCCCTTTATGGAGACCAAGGGGGACACAGAACGCCAGCAGCACCTGTCAGGAGGGGCACCGCTGGTGACTGCAGAACAGGCTTGTGGGGGTAGTCACATAAGCAGAGCACACAGGACATGCCATGGCTTCAGGATTCAGTGCCCACACCGAGCTTGGCCTGCTTTGTTCAATCCCTGTAAAGTGTGGTTTCTCAATCGGGAGGAGGAAGGGGAGAGAGAAGTAGCCCCTGGGCACAAATATCAATTAAGATCACTGTCACCATGGTGGCATGCAGCTTCTGCTCCAGGCAGGACCTCTCCCATTTTATTCTACCTAGATGGCCACCTTCACAAAGAGTAAATAGATTATTTTGCAGCAGTCACTTAACCCCAGAAAATGAAGACAAACCATATCACAGCTAGTGGGGGTCTCTTTGTCTTACTTGCTGTTGACCTGCCGGGTTTGATCTATTTCTGCGGGTTTATTAGTAAGTCAATTCTCTGTTTTGGTTTTTGAAGTTAATCATGGTACAATACATGTATACAAAGACAGTTACAGACACACATGAGCTTAAACATTTATTTGCATTTATTTACATACGTGTGTGGTGTATGTGTCTATACCCATGCACCCCTGTCTTGCCCCACATTGTGACTTTGTAAAGAAGTATTTAGCTGATTTTTTAACAAATGCTTTAGTGACTTTTCCTATTGATAAAAATGAGAATGCTTATTATAGAAAAATTAACAGGTGCAGACCTTTGTGAAGAGAAAAATAAATACCACCGACAATTTCATGAAGCAGAAACAACTGTTCTGTTTTATTTGCTCCCGTCCTTTCTGTGTGCACTTTGTGGACGTGCTTTCTACCTAGTCCACAGCCTGGTCTGTGCAATTTGGCACAGTGTTGCCTTCCACTTAACCCTATAGGACCCATTTCCTCTGTGTTTGTCAAAACAAATTTTAAACCCACTTTATGCATTTCCTTACATGGGTTTCCAGTAAATATGAATATGTGATGTCTGTGAGGCCCTGACTCTAGCAGTAGGGAATCAGCTGCAGCCCACGCCCTCTGTCTTTTAGAGCGTTGACAGTTCTACCTGAAGAAGCAGGTTATACAAGGGTTTGCCCACTGGGATGCACCTCCAATCCCCCAACACCTTACCCTCTCCCTAGCACAGTGATGGATCTACCACTGGCTGTGACCTAGAGAAGACCTCTTGGTTCTTTCCAAGTCACTAAAGCAGCAAAGTGCAGATGCCCTTCCTTGGGAGGAATAGCTCTACTCTGGATTGTGACCAGCCACTGCCCTGCAGAGAAAGCACCTGTGAGGAGGCCAGTTTAACAGTGATGTCTGGAGACTTAGAATCAGATCTTGAGTACTGCACTTCCCTCCAGCCTCTGGAAGGCATCAGCATTCTTGGCACCAGAGGGGTGCTTAGGGCCCTATATGTGTAAGTGCTGGCTCTGTGTGTGGTGTGTGTTATTCAGAGAGAGGCAGCAGGAGCAGCTCCTGGGAGAAGAGCCTGGGCCAAGGCTCAGTGAGTAATCCCCCTTAGTGAGGGCAGCAGGTCTGGGCTGAGCCCCCCAGGGTTCGGCTGTCCCTACCCATCCCACTCTAGCCTTTGCCAAATCTACAAATCCCTTTAGTTGGGCCCAGAAGCACAAAATGCAGAAAAAGAAAAGAAAAGAAAAGAAAGAACATAGGATAGAAGAACAAACATAGCAGAGAAGGCTGTTATGCAAAGGTTTAGGGACAAAGACTTTTTTACTTGTTTTATAAGCGTCAATAAATTCCTTCTCATAAAAATGACAGGAAACCAATTTGGACTAAAGAAGAGAAACATACAGACAGAATCACCAAAGATACTTGAAGCCAAACCAATACAAGAGAAAAGGACTTGGAACTGGAGGCAATGATGGAAGTGAGAGGGTGGTTGGACCTTTGCTGGCTTGGCCAGAGCACAGGGCCTTGTGGGGACACATGGGAGCACTTGGCTTCAGATGCCTACCCTCCACAGGCAGGAGCAAAGGAAGAGAAGGTCAAGGTGTGCTGGGAGCTCAGCCCCAATAGAGCTCTGGAAATCTGCCTGGAGGGGCATCAATTGCAATGTGGGGCCCCAGTCCCAGTAACAGCAGGTGCCCACAGCCATTAAGAAGGGTTTCCAAGAATGGTACCCCCAGCTGGGAGCATGTGCCTCACCACTTGGGGGTTGTCCAGAACTAAGCACTAATTAACTAAGCCTGTCTGCCCACCTGTTAGTTCATGATGAACAGGGTATTCCCCTTCCTAAAACTGAAACATCAATGTTTTTAAAAGAATACATGTGCCGGCCCCATATACCAACGGTGGCGCGTTCAAACCTGGCCCTGGCCAAACTGCAACAAAAAAATTAACCAGGCGTTGTGGCGGGTACCTGTACTCCTAGCTACTTGGGAAGGTGAGGCAAGAGAATTACCTAAGCCCAAGAGCTGGAGGTTGCTGTAAGCTGTGACGCCATGGCACTCTAGCAAAGGTGATAAAGTGAGACTCTGTCTCTAAAAAAAAAAAAAAAAAAAAAATACATACTTTCATGTCCTGCACTCAGGTCTTAGCTAAATCTTAAGTTCAACAAAATTGTTTTAAGATAGATGTTATCTGTTTCTTATTTTACTTACATAAGCAATAAATTAATATTTTATACACTTAAGAAAATTGAAAATAGTACAAAACATTCATTCATAGTGTATATTTAGAGATTGCATTTTTACTTTTTTAATTCTTTTTTATCGCTTGGGATTTATAGCGTGTACAAAGAATTAGGTTACACTGATTACATTTATTAGATACAGTCCCTCTTATAATTGTGTCCTGACCCCAAGAGGTGTGCTATAGACCATGACTGCCCATCTGCCTCCCTTCCCGCCCCCACTTGCTCATTCCCCTATCCTGCCCTCGTATTAGCTCATCTACTGCCTTTCTGTCTTCTTTAGAGAAGGTTCTATTCCTCTCTTGCCCAGTGATATATGGGATGGTTGGGTATTTTTTGTTGATTAATTTGAGTTCTCTATTGATCCTAGTTATCAAGTTTTATCTGATTCATAATATGCAAATATCTTTTCCCATTCTGAAAGTTGTCTGTTTGCTTTAGTTGTTGTTTCCTTAGCTTTTTAGTTTAATTAAGTCCCATTGTTTGTTTTTTTTTTTGGTGTTACAATTGCCATGGAACTCTTCTTCATAAAATCTTTCCCCAGGCTGAATCTTCAAGTGTTTTCCCCACACTTTCTTCAAGAATTTTTATTTTTTATTGTTTCATGCCTTAGATTTAAATCTTTTATCCCTCTTGTATCAATTTTTATAAGTGGTGAGAGGTATGGGTCCAATTTCAGTCTTTTACATGTGGATATCCAGTTCTCCCAGCACCACTTATTGAATAGGAGTTCTTTTCCCCAGTGTATGTTCTTGTTTGGTTTATCAAAAATCATGTGACTGTAAGAGGTTAGTTATATCTCATGGTCTCCTACTTGGTTCCAAATGTCAATGTCTCTATTTTTATGCCAATACAATGGTGTTTTGGTTACTATGGCCTTATAGAATAGCTGAAAATATGGGAGGATGATACCTCAGGCTTTTTTTTTATTACTAAGAACTTCCTTGGCTATAAGGAGTTTCTTCTGGTTCCATACAAAATGAAGAATTCTTTTTTTCCAAATCTTGAAAGTATGATGATAGTATTTTAATGGGGATTACACTGAATCTGTAGATTGCTTTAGATAGTATAGACATTGTTACAATGTTGATTCTTCCCAGCTATGAGCATGGTATGTTCTTTGATTTGTTAATCTTTCCTTTCTTAGATTTTCATAATTTTCTTTGTAGAGGTCCTTCACCTCTTTCATTAGGTATATTCCTAGGTCTTTCTTTCTTTCTTTTTCTATTATGAAAGGAATTGTGTCCTTTATTAGCTTCTCATCTTGGCTGTTATTGGCATATGCAAAAGCTAATGATTGTGGACATTGATTTTATATCCTGAAACACTGATGTATTTTTTAATCACTTTCAGGAGTCTTGTGGTTGAGTCTTTGGGGTTCTCTAAGTATAAGATCATATTGTTGGGAAAGAGTAGAAGTTTGACCTCCTCTGCACTCATTTGGATGCCCTTTATTTCCTTCTCTTACCTTCTATTAGCTAGAACTTCCAGCACTATGTTGAATAGTAGTGGAGATAGAGGACAACCTTGTCTGGTTCCAGTTCTAAGTGGAAAAGCTTTCAGTTTTACTCCATTTCGTATAATATTAGCTGTGAGTTTTTCGTAGATGGCTTCAATCAGATTAAGAAATATGCCACCTATGCCTATGTTCTTAATTAGAAAAGGGTGCTTAATTTTATAGAATGCTTTTTCTGCATCTATTGAAAGGATCATATAGTCTTTGTTTTTGCTTCTGTTGATATGGTGAATTACATTTATGGAATTGTGTATGTTAAACCAGGCTTGCATCCCTGGGATGAAACCTACTTGATCATGATGAATGATTTGGTTAATGTGTAGCTGTAATCTATTGGCTAGGATTTTATTGAGAATTTTTACATCTATATTCATTAGTGAAATTGGTTTGAAATTCTCCTTTTTAGTTGGGTCTTTTCCTGGTTTTGATTTCAGGGTGATGTTTGCTTCATAGCATGTGTTGGGGAAGATTTTTTCCTTCTCAATTTTTTGGAATAATTTCTGTAGTATGGGTATAAGCTTTCTGAAGCTTTGATAGAATTCTGGTATGAAGCCATCTGGACCTTGTTGGGCGATTTTTGTTCTTTCTTCTATTTCAGTTCTTGAAATCAGTCTGTTCAAGAGATCTATTTTAATATGCTCCATAGGAGGTGAAGGCTATGTTTATTAGTAGGATGTAAGCATCCCAATTTGTACAAATAATCAACATATTGAATCCCACAAGGGCATAAATGTATTTATGATCTATGTACAAATGACTTAATTAAAAAAAATAAAAATAAAATGGAAATTAAAAAAAAAAAAGAAATCTATTTCCTCTTAAGTCTAGGGAGAGGGTATGATCCCAGGTATTCATCCATTTCTTCCACATTGTCAAATTTCTGGGTGTAGAGCTTCTTGTAGTACTCAGTGATGATCTCTTCTATCTCTGTGGAATCTGTTATTATTTTTCATTTATCATTTCTGATTGAGGTTATTAGAGACTTTACTTTTCTGTTTCTAGTTAATCTGGCCAAAGTTTATCAATTTTATTTATTTTTTCCAAAAAAAAAATTTTTGTTACTTTTGTTTCTTTCTTTTCTTTTCTTGCTTTCTTTTTTTTTTTTTTTTTTTTGTGGTAGTTTGTCTGTTTGTCACCCTTGATGGAGTGCTGTGGCATCACAGCTCCCAGCAACCTCAAACTCTTGGGTTTAAGCAATTCTTTTGCCTCAGCCTCCTAAGTAGCTGGGGCTACAGGTGTCCGCCACAACACCCGGCTACTTTTTGTTGCTGTTGTTGCAGTTATCATTATTATTTAGCAGGTCTGGACTGGGTTCAAACCCACCAGTCTCAGTGTATGTGGCCAGCACCCTAACCACTGAGCTATGGCCGCTGACCCTGTTTCGTTAATTTTCTGAATGATTTATTTTGTTTTCAATTTCATTAATCTCTGATTTAATTTTGGTTATTTCTTTTCTTCTGCTGGGTTTGGGATTAGATTGTTCTTTTTTTTTTCCAGTTCCATAAGATGGTTCATGAGTTTAGTGATGTGTTCTCTTTCTGTTTTTTCAAATGTTAGGCATCTAATGCAATGAATTTTCCTATTAAGAGTGCTTTTGCTGTATCCCACAGGTTTTGGTACCTTGTGTCTTCATTGTTGTTATGTCTGAGGAATTTAACAATTTCCTCTTTCATCATTTCTTGAACCCTACTATCATTCAGCATAATGTTGTTTAATTTCCAAGTCTTTGTGAGGAAATCAACATTTTTGCTGGAGTTGGGTGCCACCGTACTGCCTTGTGGTCTGAGAATATACAAGGTATAATTTCTATTCTTTTAATTTTGCTGAGGTTTGATTTGTATCCTAGGATGTGGTTGATTTTGAAGCATGTACCATAGGCTAATGAGAAAAACGTATATTCCTTAGCTTTAGGATGGTGTGTTCTGCATATGTCTATTGCTTTCATTTGGTCTGGGGTCCCATTTAAGTCCTTTGTATTTTTGTTTAGTTTCTGTTTAGAGGATCTGTCCAGTTCTGTCGAAGGGGGTTAAAGTCCCCAACTATTATGGTGTTATGGGATATCATATTGCTCAGACCCATCAAGGTCTGTTTCATAAATCTGGGAGCATTTAAGTTGGGTGCATAAATATTTAAAATTGAAATTTTTTTTGTTGTATTGTTCCTTTGACCAGTATAAAGTGTTCATCTTTGTTTTTCTTAACTTTAGTTGTTTTAAATCTGCCTATATCTGAAAATAAGATTGCAACCCCTCCTTTCATCTGATTTCCATTTTCTTAAAATACAGTTTTCCATCCCTCAATCCTGAGTCTTGATTTGTCCTTCAAGACTAGGTGTGTCTCCTGTAGACAACATATGGATGGCTTCTGCTTTTTTATCCAGTCAGCCAGCCTGTGCCTCTTCAGTAGTGAATTCAGTCCATTGACATTTATTGAGAGAATTAATAAGCATGGTGGAGTTTTATTCATTTTATTTTGTGAAAGTCCATTGTGTAGTTTTATCCTTTGCACCTTTCTGAAAGCTAAGTTTGACCTTTTGACCTTAATTTTGACCTTCTGGGTGTTTATTTTACTTGAGGTCTATTGTGATGGTCAGTGTTGAGAATAGATCTAATTATTTCCTGTAGAGCTGGTCTGGAGAATTTCCTCAGTGCTTATATATCCGCAAAAGATTTTATTTCTCCATCAAATTTGAAGCTTAGCTTAGCAGGATACAAAATTCTGGGCTGAAAATTGTTTTGTTTAATAATGTTAAAGGTGGATGACCATGCTCTTCTGGGTTGGAAGGTTTTAATTGAAAAGTCTGCTGTCATCTTAATGGCTCTGCCTCTATAGGTCAGTTGGTGTTTTCTCCTGGCTGCTTGTAGAATTTTTTCTTTCATCTTGACTTTGGAAAGGTTCATTACAATTAGTCTTGGGGAGGCTCTGTTTGAATTGAGATGACCTGAGTTTTGATAGCCATATGAAAGGAGTATGTTGGGGTCTATAGTAAAACTTGGGAAATTTTCATTTATCATAATCTCCAGTAGGGCTTCCATTTCTTTGGGATAATCTTCTTCCCCTTCAGAAATCCCTATTATTTATATGTTTGAATGCTTCATGTAGTTTCTTAGTTCTTTAAGCACCTGTTCTGATTTCTCTCTCTTCTTTTTTGCCTCTTTAACTACCTAGGTTAACTCAAAAACTTTATCTTTTAGCTCTGAGGTTCTTTCTTCTCCAGAGTCTAACCTATTTTTGGTACTTTCTACTGCATCTTTACATTCTCTGATGGTCTCCTTCATTTTCTTAAGCTTCACCATATCCTTTCTATATTTTACATATTTCTTGTCCAACTTTTGGTCTGTCTTTCCATTTTCTCATCCATTTTTGTATTCTCTTTAGCATTCATATTTTAAATTCCCTTTCTGTCAAATCCATTATTTCTTTATAAGTAGAGTCTTCTGTAGTAGCTGCCTCATAGTCCCATGGGGGGAGTTCCCTGTTTTGGTTTGTCATGTTGCCTAGATTTTTCTGTTGGTTCCTCCTCGTGTGTTCTTTTTTTCTTGTCCTCCTTTTTCTTTCTCACTGCCTCCTTTGCTTCAAATTACCTTGTCTCAGAACTTAGATCTTGATGTCCCCTCAGCCTGAACAAAGTCTTCCTGGTGGCCAAATAAACAGAAGTCCTTGCTCTTAATGATAATATTTTACAATATATTGCCAGGATGCTAGGTGATACTGTGGTTTTTTTAGGAGACAGAGAGCACAGCCCACAACGTCTATGGTCCTTATTCCAAACTTAGTTGCTTTTGGTAATCATGTGATTGTTTCTTCAGCATTCAAACCCTGCAGTGTTGGCATTTAAAGCCCACACAAATCCTTGAGGGGCAGGTCTTGCAGCATCCCCTGACTCTAGTTCCCATGTGGTGTAAAAGTCCCTCAGCCTGTCCTAAGAGTGAAGTTCTGATCCCAACATGCTGAATTTAGATAGTGTGCTTTAGGCCCCTGCCAATACCTTCTCACAGCCTTCCCACAATGGCAGCCCCCTGACCACCAAGACCTTCTCAGTATGGCTGCCTGCCAGGCACCAAACCTATGGCAAATCCACTACAACCAGCATTCAAATCTAGTTTCTGAATACTGTTCGAGTCTTCCCCTTCTTCCAAGTTTTCCACTCAATGCATAGCTTCCTCCAACAACTGAAAACTCTTAAAAAGGCTTCTTCCCTTCTCAGACCTCTGTGGATGGCCAGCCAATCTCAGCCAATCAGAATCACTTGCCTAATTTATCAGAGTTCCACTGCTCTGGTTCAGACATTGTATCCAGCTCACCACTTCCTCCCTATGCTCCCTGAGCTATGACTCTGGGTTAGGTCCCAGTGCCAGGTATGGCTGGCTTCTTTCTTTTCCCCCAGTTATTCTAGGAGAACTCAGATGAACAATCCTTCTAGTCTGCCATCCTGCTCCACCCTCCAATTGTACATTTTGTTTTTTTCCCTCTTTCTTTCGCCCCTCACTTCCTTCTCAGTTAACCTGGGATTATAGATGCTATACCCTTGAGCTTTCCTTGAATTGAAGCATTTTGAATGAGACCAACAAACAAACAAAAAAAACCCAAGAGGACATTACTCTTAAAAATATTGGGTGAATCCTGCCCTCCTCTTCTTAGCTTACCCGAGGGAAGTCCTACAGTGAACATCACTGTTGACCTTGGTTTATGATATCTCATGATTCTACTCAATCACTTGATCAGGGAACACTTTATTTCCTGTATCACATACATTGCCATCTTTGGGCAGAATTTTGAATACACAGTTTGAAACTGTTGTTAAATTGTGTTAAATCGTGAGAAATCTGAGCATCCCCCACCTTGCCCCACGACACTGGCTTGTATTCTGTCAACAGCAGCTGGTCAGTCTCCCCAGGCTTTTAATAATGCTAAATTAGGGGCTGGCCTTTGAAATACCCTCGATTGTCATTCTGGTTTGATATATTGGAGACTTTTATTATTGGACCTCCTCTTACTGTTCTGTTCAAAATACTTTGGTGTCTTATTTCCTAGTGATTATCATAATCATCATTCATAACATTTATGGACGATTTACTGCTTTCAGGCATGGTGCTGACCATGCCCATTAAACCTCACACCAGCTCAGTGGGGAGACAAGGTCATTCTCTCCTAATAGATGAGGAAACTGAGGCTTAGATCAGGTAAGTAACATGCTAGGGGTCAGGTAGCTTCTAAGTAGCTCTAGTGGGAGTGGAGTCTCCAAGGATTGTCTGCTATGACCACCACATGCTGTTCACTTCAGCTATCTCAGCTGCAAGGTTTTCAAATATCCACAGAAATTTAGTGGGCACATTCAACGACCTTATGTACTTCCCTTCAACATATTTACAGCACTAATCTATCTAATTACATAACTGGGTTCCCTCTCTCCTCTGTCCCTTTCTCCTTACAAGGATTTATTAAATTTCTACTACATGTTAAATATTGAGTTAAGTGCTACAATGAAAATTCAGTGTTAAGACATGGTCCCTTTTCCTAGGAGCTAACAGTTCAATGTTGAGTTTCCAACGACTAAACCTCAGTCCATGTTCATCTAAGAACTCAAGGAGGAAGCATCTAAATCAATTGGTGCCAGGGAGAACCCTCCAGAGGAGGTGGCAAGAGAGCTGGCTTTTAAAGGGTAGGTGCCCAATCCCTAGGTCAAAAATGGAAAGGACTAAAATTCCAAGAACACAAGAAGGTATGGATGGCTGAGGGGCTTGAAGTTGGGGTGAGCTGGAATGACCCAGGCAAGGAATCCTTAATGGAGAAAGAAGAAGACGGAGGGACAGGACGATTTGGAAGGGGTCAAAGAGCTAACCTGGAAATGTTACATGTGTAGAAAATGAGATGATTAGATGTGCTTATTTAAAAAACCACTCTGTGACCAGGTGCAATGGCTTATGCTTGTAGCCCCAGCACTTCGGGAGGCTGAAATGAGAGGAATGCTTCAAACTAGGTGTTCTAGATCATTTTGAGCAAC
The DNA here is from genome assembly GCA_963574575.1 of Galagoides demidoff. Classification (NCBI taxonomy): domain Eukaryota; kingdom Metazoa; phylum Chordata; class Mammalia; order Primates; family Galagidae; genus Galagoides; species Galagoides demidoff. Next base: position 32,346 of record CAUYQV010109415.1, read on the forward strand.
AAAATGAGACTCTATCTCTACCAAAAAAAAAAAAAAATCCAGATATGGTGGCATTTTTATAGATCACTTGGGTCTGGGAGGTTGAGGGTACAATGAGCTATGATGACTCCACTGCTCTCTAGCCTGAACAGAATGAGACCCCATTGAAAGAAGAGAGAGAGAGAAGAGAAAGGAAAAGAGAGAGAGCAAAGGCAGGAAAGAGGGAAGGAGGGAAGGAAGGAAGAAGGAATGAAGAAAGGAAAAAGACCACTCCAGCAGTGGTGGAGAGACTGCTTAAGGAGGAGGGATTAGGTACAGAGAGCGGAATTAAGAAGTGGAAATCTAGAGGAAAAATGATAGACTTCCCCTGAGGCAGTGACTGTGAGTAGACAAGAAAAGACAGATTAGAAAGAAATGTAGGGAGAAAATTTGAGAGTATCTGATTGACTTTAGATTTGGAAGTGAGCAAGGGGTAAAAATGACCATAAGTATCTGATTGTGGACACCCAGCATCAAAAGAAGGAGATGCAGGAGAGCTTTATAGAATAGACAATGCTGGTGATAAGGGGATGGTATGAGGTGCAGAGGAGGTGGCAGGAGCCTGAGCGTCTAACAGTGCCATTGAGACAATTCATCTCAAGGACCTTCCCTACTATTTGACTTGTCCTCCTAAAACTGTGAGGCACTGATTTTATTTATTTATTTATGAGACAGAGTCTCACTATGTCACCCTGGGTAGAGTGCTATGGAGTCACAGCTCACAGCAACCTCAAACTCTTGGGCTTAAGTGATTCTCTTGCCTCAGCCTCCCAAGTAGCTGGGACTTCAGGTGCCCGCCACAATGCCTGCCTATTTTTTTTTTTTGTTGTTGTTATTGTTGTTTGGCAGGCCCGGGCTGGGTTCAAACCCACCAGCCCTGATGTATGTAGCCAGCTCCCAAGCCGCTGAGCTATAAGTGTCAAGCCAAGGCAATGATTTTTAAAAATAAAAATGTACACTTTCATTATCTGTTCTCAAATCTTAGCTCAACCTTAAATTTGCCAAAAGTCATTTTAAAATAAATTTCATCCATTTTTAATTAGAAAAGTAACACATCTATATTTTATATAATGAGGAAAATTGAGAAAAGTGCAAAATCTTCACCCCTATGATCTTAGAGTGATGTTCCTTCTTTTTCCTCTTCCTGCCTTTATTTTCCCCTCCTTTCTCTCCCTTTTTTAATATGTATTAATTTTGTTTATTCATTCATTCATCCATTTATTCAACTGATATTTATTGAGTATCAACTGCATACCAGGCACTATCAAGCATTGTGAAAAGAGCAATGAGCAAAATAGTACTTTAAAGAGCATATTGAATTATGATGGGGGAAATTTTGACAGTGAGTGATAAAAATTTCATTGGGAGGATGTCAACTATAAGTAAGCAAATAAATGTATAGAGGGTAATGGTATTTGCTAGGGAGAAAAATAAATTAAAAATGGGCCATAAAATACTAGATGGAGGTTTGCCATTTTATGTAGAGTGGTCTGGAAAGACATCTGGTGGTAAATTTAGGTATTCAGTAGAGACATGAAAGGATAAGGGAAGGGTAAGTTATGAAGTATATCCAGGGAAACAGTGTCCTGAGCAGACAGAACACCAAATGCTGGGACCCTGAGGTGAGAGAAGGCTTAGCATGTTTGAGGAAAAGCTCTGCTCACAGCTGGAACAGAATGAGCAAGGGAGAACTGTGGGAGATGAAGTCATAGGGGTGTCAAGGAGCCCAGTTTGGGAGGCTATTTAAATATTCCTCACAAGAGATGATAGTGGCTTGTACTGGGAAGATAGTGGTGGAGGACTTGAGAAGCAATTGGGTCTAGGTCCATTTCAAGAGCAGATTAGGGGAATGAGAGGTGGGAGGCAGGGGTAAAAGGTAATGTCAAGGATTTTGACCTGGAAGAATAGAGCTTTTGTTCACTGAAATTGATATTTTTTATTAATAATACCTGCACATATATTTAAATAATTGAAACACTCTTATATCCTTCTTCTTCTCTGCCCTCTTTTCCCTAAAAGCAGAAAATTAAAGGAATCCAAATAGAAGACATATTTCTTATTCACCTTTTTACTTTTTCTAGCCTTATCTTCCCTTTTTCCTTGCTCATGTCAAAAAAATAACAGACATGAATTAAGCCATGCATTCTGTATTTTGCTTGTGAGGGAAGTTGGCTAAAGGCTGCACTTTATTTGAACTCTGTGGCCAGTGGCCAAGGGAAATAAACTTTAATTAATGCTAATTTTTCTAACCCCTTTCTTTGCCTTTTCAGCAAAATAAAACTACCTTTGGGAAAACCAGCAAAAACAGTTAAAACAGGCACCATGGTACTAAATCTGGCCATTGAGATAGCAAAAATATTTTCCTACATGGTTGTGTTTAGTTATGAAATGAAATATTTTGTTTGCTCCTCCTTCTCTCTACCTCCACTTTTTTTCAGTTTGAACATGTCATTTGATTTTTATTAGTCTTTATTTCCTTAGAAAATTCAGACAGCCTTTGATCTTGTTTGCACTCAGCTGTGATATGAGTGCTTGAGTAGCCACTGATACAGCTGCTAAATTTCAGGGTGCAGAAAGAGCTGGCAGGTGAGGCACCTGCCAGGTTAGATTGTTAGACCAGCTACTTGGAGACTAGACATTAGAAAGTAATCTTCACCCATTTCTATTGGTAATGGTTTTTATTGATTAAACTTAGAACAAAAATGTTTCCTCGTTGACCCCCTTGTGAAGGACACTAGCCACTATGGCATAGAGGGGGTGCTTTCTTGTCTTTGGTCTGTATACGGAACGCTTTTCAGGTAATGTTTATAAAATGGTTGAGGTGTAGATTAAGGTGACCAGACGTCCCGCTTCTGGCGGGACAGTCCCGATTTTTAACAATTTGTCATAAGTCCTGCAGCATTTTAAGAAAGTCCCAATTTTTGGAAAGAATGTATGACAAGCTAGGGAACAGCAGGAGAATGGGAAGAGAATATACAGCTGCTGAAAAGGTTAATGTAACTCCATTTGGGAATGAAGAGGTTAATGTAACTTCATTTGGAAATGAAAAGGCTAATGTAAACTCCCTACTCCCCTCCTGGGCAAGGTATCAGAAGGTGACTGGCTCCCTCCCTTGCTTCTAGGCAAGGACAATTA